>VHKM01001246.1:0-106875 GCA_007210695.1 Neogobius melanostomus | reverse complement strand
AAAGAGAGAGATACACTACAGGGTATTACAGGGTTATTACACTACAGGGTATTACACTACAGGGTATTAACAGGGTATTACAACTACAGGGTATTACACGGGTATACATACAGGGTATTAGAGGGTATTACACTTACAAGGGTATTACACTAATACAGGGTAATTACAGGGAATTAGCACTACAGGGTATGTAACTACAGGTAATTAAACTACAGGTAATTAAACTACAGGTAATTAAACTAGCAGGTAATTAACTACAGGTATCTAAACTACAGGTAATTAAACTACAGGTATTAAACTACAGGAGTATTACATTACAGGGTATTACACACAGGGTTTTAACAGGGTATTACAGCTACAAGGGTATTACACTACAGGGTATTACAGGGTATTAACACTACAGGGTATACACTACATCGGGATTACAGGGTATTAATACAGGTATTAAGGGTATTACATACAGGTATTACAGGTTGTATACACTACGGGTATTACAACTACAGGGTATTACAGGGTAATAATAACTACAGGGTATTACACTACAGGGTATTACAGGTATTTACAGCTACAGGGTATTCAGGGTATACACTACAGGGTATGTAACAGGGTAATTATACTACAGGGTTTACACTAACAGGTATTAGCAGGGTATTACACTCAGGGTATTACAGGGTATTACATCTACAGGTTATGACACTCAGGGTAATTACAGGGTATTACACTACAAGGGTATTACAGGTTATTACACTACAGGGTATTACACTACTTGGTATTCAGGGTATTACAACTAGAAGGGTATTACGGTATTACAACTACAGGGTATTACACTACAGGGTAATTACAGGTATTACACTACATGGGTATTACAGGGTATTACACTAAACAGGGTAATTACACTGACAGGGTATTACAGGGTATTACACTACAAGGGTATTACACTACGGGTATTACCAGGGTATTAACACTACAGGGTATTACACTACAGGGTATTACACTACCAGGGTATTACACTACGTATTACACCTACAGGGTATTACAGGGTAATTACACTCAGGGTAATTACACTACAGGGTATTACAGGTATTACACTACAGGGTATTACAGGGTATTACACTACAGGGTATTACACTACAGGGTTTACACTGACAGGAGGTTATACAGGGTATTACACTACAGGGTATTACACTACATGGGTATTACACTACAGGTATACACTACAGGGTATTACAGGGTATTACACTAAGGTGTTATTCAGGTTATTACACTACAGGGTATTACACATACAGGGTATTACACTCAGGGTATTACACTTACATGGGTATTAACAGGGTATTACACTACAGGGTTTAACAGGGTATTTACACTACAGGGTATTAGCAGGTATTTACACTACAGGGTATTACCTACCAGGGTATTACAGTGGTTTACACACAAGGGTATTACAGGGTATTACACTAGCTACAGGGTATTACAGGGTATTACACCTACAGGGTATTACACTACAAGGGTATTACACTACAGGGTATTACATGGTTATTACACTAAAACAGGGTATTACACTATCCAGGGCATTACAGTTATTACACTAAGGTATTACACCTACAGCGCTATTACAGGGTAATACACTAGACAGGGTATTACAGGGTATTACACTACCAGGGTAAATTAGAGGGTAATTACACTACAGGGTATTACACTACAGGGTATTACAGGAATTAACCACTACAGGGTATTACACTACAGGGTATTACAGGGTATTACATTACAGGTATTACAGGGTATTACACTACAGGGTATTACACTACAGGGTATTACATTAAGGTATTAACTACAGGGTATTACAGGGTATTACACTACAGGGTATTACAGGGTATTACACTCAGGTAATTACAGGGTATTACAGGGTATTATACTACAGGGTATTACACTAACAGGGTTTTACAGGGTATTAACTACAGGGTATTACAGGGTATACACTACAGGGTATTAACACTACAGGTGTAATTACAGGGTATTACACTACAGGGTATTACATTACAGGGTTATTACACTACAGGGTATTACAGGTATTACACTACAAGGTATTACACTACAGGGTATTACACTACAGGGTATTACGGGGTATTACACTACAGGATACTACACTTACAGGGTAATTACATAGGGTATTACAACTACAGGGTTATTACAGGGTATTTACACTACAGGGTATTACACTACAGGGGTATTACAGGGTATATACTCACAGGGTATTACAGGTATTACACTACAGGGTATTACAGGGGTATTAAACACTACAGGGTATTACAGGGTATTACACTACAGGGTATTACAGGGATTATACTAGCAGAGTATTACACTACAGGGTATTACACTACAGGGTATTATCAGGTATAATCACTACAGGGTATTATACTACTAGGGTATTACAGGGTATTTCCACTACAGGGTATTACAGGGTATTACATTACAGGGTATTACACTACAGGGTAATTACAGGGTATTACATTAGCAGGGGTAATTACAGGGTATTACACTACAGGGTATTACACTACAGGTATTACAGGGTAATTACACTAACAGGGTATACAGGTATTACACTACAGGTATACAGGGTATTACACTACAGGGTATTACAGGGTATGTCCACTAACAGGGTATTAAACTACAGGGTATTACGGGTATTACAACTAAGGGTATTACACTACAGGGTATTACAGGGTATTACACTACAAAGGGTATTACACTACAGGGTATTACAGGGTATTACACTACAGGTATTACACTACAGGGTATTAACAGGGTATTACACTACAGGGTATTACACTAACAGGGTATTACAGGGGTATTACAGCTACAGGTATTACACTACGGTATTACAGGGTATTCATTACAGGGTTATTACAGGGTATTACACTACAGGGTATACAGGGTATTACAACTACAGGGTATTACAGGGTATTAATACTAACAGACGTATTACACTACAGGGTATTACACTACAGGGTATTACAGGGTATTATACTACAGGGTATTACAGGGTATTATACTACAGGGTATTACACTACAGGGTTTTACAGGTATTAACAGCTACAGGGTATTACAGGGTATTACACTACAGGGGATTACACTACAGGGTTATTACAGGGTATTACACTAGCAGGGTATACAGGGTATTCATACTACAGGGTATTACAGGGTATTACATCTACAGGGTATTACAGGGTATTACACTACAGGTATTACAGGGTATTACACTCAAGGGTATTACAGGGCATTACAACTACAGGGTATTTACAGGGTATTAGCACCTAGCCAGGGTATTACAGGGTATTATACTACAGGGTATTAACAGGGTATTATACTACAAGGGTATTACAGGGTATTACACTACAGGGTATTACACAGGGTATTCCACTACAGGGTATTACACTACAGGGTAATATCAGGTATTACACTACAGGGTATTACACTACAGGGTTATTACAAGGGTATTACACTACAGGGTATTACACTACAGGGTATTACAGGGTTTACACTACAGGGTATTACAGGGTATTACACTACAGGGTATTACAGGGTATTCCACTACAGGGTATTTACACTACAGGGTATTAAGTGGTATTACAGCACAGGGTATTAACTACAGGGTATTACAGGGTATTTACAGGGTATACACTACAGGGTATTACACTACAGGGTATTACAGGGTATTACAACTACAGGGTATTACAGGGTATTACACTACAGGGGTAATTACACTAACCAGGGTATTTAACTACAGGTTTATTACAGGGTATTACACTACAGGGTATTACACACAGGTATTACATACGGGTATTACACTACAGGTATTAACAGGGTATTACCACAGGGTATTACAGGTTATTACACTACAGGGTATTACACTACAGGGTTTACACTACAGGGTTATACACTAACAGGGTATTACAGGGTATTACACTACAGGGTATTACAGGGTATTACAACTACAGGTATTACAGGTAATTAACTACAGGGTAATTACACTACAGGGTATTACAGGGTATTAACACTACAGGGTATTACAGGGTATACAACTTACAGGGTATTACATACAGGTATTACAGGTTATTTACACTACAGGGTATTACACTACAGGGTGATTACAGGTTATTACCTACAGGGTATTACACTACAGGCCTATTACAGGGTATTACACTAACAGGGTATTACAGGGTATTACACTACAGGGTATTAGAGAAGGGTATACACTACAGGGGTATTACACTACAGGTATTACAGGAATTACAACTACGGGTATTACACTACAGGGTATTACAGGGTATTACATTACAGGTATTACAGGTATTACACTAAGGGTATATACACTACAGGGTATTACATTACAGGTTATTAATACTACAGGGTATTATCAGGGTTATACACTACAGGGTATTACAGGGTATACACTACAGGGTATTACCAGGGTATTACACTACAGGGTATTACACTATCAGGGTATTACACTACAGGGTATTACAGGGTATTACACTACAGGTATTACACTCAGGGTATTACAGGGTATTACATTACAGGGTATTACAGGGTATACACTACAGGTATTTACAATACAGGTAATTATTAAACTACAGGTTAGTTAAACTACAGGTAGTTAAACTACAGGTAGTTAACTACAGGTAATTAAACTACAGGTAATTAAACTACGGGTATTACAGGGTATTACACTACAGGGATTACAGGGTATTACACAACAGGGTATTACACTACAGGGTATTACAGGGTATTATAACTACAGGGTATTACAGGGTATTTACACTACATGGGTAATTACAGGGTATTACACTACAGGTATTACACTACAGGGTATTACAGGGTATTACACTACAAGGGTATTACAGGCATTACCACTACAGGGTATTACAGGGGTATTACACTACAGGTAATTACAAAGGGTATTAATACTACCAGGGTATTACAGGGTATTCCACTACAGGGTATTACAGGGTATTACATTACAGGGTATTTACAGGTAATTAACATTCAGGGTATTACAGGGTATTACACTACAGGGTATTACCTACAGGGTATTACAGGGTATTACACTAATTAAACTACAGGTTATTAACTACAGGTTATTAAACTACAGGTAATTATAACTACAGGTAATTAAACTAACAGGTTAGTTAAACTACAGGTAATTAAAACTACAGGGTATTACACTACAGGGTATTACAGGGTATTACACTACAGGGTATTACACCACAGGGTATTACAGGGTAATTAACACTACAGGGTATTACACTAAGGGTATTACAGGGTATTACACTACAGGGTATTACACTACAGGGTATTACTAGGGTAATTACACTAGCAGGGTACTTACACTACAGGGTATTACAGGGTAATAACACTACATGGTATTACACTACAGGGTAATTACAGGGTATTACATCTACAGGGTAATTTACAGGGTTTAACTACAGGGTAATTTTTACAGGGTATTACACTACAGCGGTAATTACAGGTATTATACTACAGAGTATTACACTACAGGGTATTACACTAACAGGGTATTAAGGGTATTATACTACAGGGTATTTACAGAGGTATTATACTACAGGGTAATTACACTAACAAGGGTTTTTACAGGGTATTACACTACAGGTATACAGGTATTACACTACAGGTATACACTACAGGGTATTACAGGGTATTACACTACAGGGTATTACAGGGTATTATACTACAGGGGTATTACAGGGTATACACTACAGGGTATTACAGGGTATTACACTACAGGGTATACAGGGTATTACACTACAGGGGTATTACAGGGCATTACACTAACAGGGTAATTACAGGGTATTACAATACAGGGTATTACAGGGTATTATACTACAGGGTATTACAGGGTATTATACTACAGGGGTATTACAGGGTATTACACTACAGGGTATTACAGGTAATTCGCACTACAGGGTAATTACACTACAGGGTATTAACAGGTATCATTACAGGGTATTACCGGGTAATTACACTACAGGGTATTACACTACAGGGTATTACAGGGTATTACACTACAGGGTAATTACACTACAGGGTATTACAGGGTATTACACTACAGGGTATTACAGGGTATTTACACTACAGGGTATTTACAGGGTATTCCACTACCAGGGTATTACACTACAGGGTATTACAGGGTAATACACTACAGGGTATTACACTACAGGGTATTTACAGGGGTATTACAACTACAGGGGGTATTACACTACAGGGTATTACAGGGTATTACACTACAGGGTATTACACTACAGGGTATTACAGGGTATTACACTACAGGGTATACACTACAGGTATTACAGGGTATTACACTACAGGGTATTACACTACAGGGTATTAACGGGGTATTACACTACAGGATACTACACTACAGGTATCACGGGTATTACACTACAGGGTATTACAGGGTATTACACTACAGGGTATTACACTACAGGGTTATTACAGGGTATTATAACTACAGGTATTACAGGGTATTACACTAACAGGGTATTACAGGGTATTACACTACATGGTAATTACACTACAGGGTTTACAAGGGTATTAACACTACAGGGTATTACAGGGCATTACACTACAGGGTATTACAGGGTATTACACTACAGGGTATTACAGGGTATTATACTACAGGGTATTACAGGGTATTCACTACAGGGTATTACAGGGTATTACACTACAGGGTATTACACTAAGGTATTACAGGGTATTAACAAGCTACAGGGTATTACACTACAGGGTATTACAGGTATTACACTACAGGGTAAATATACAGGGTAATTACACTACAGGGTATTAAACTACCAGGGTATTACAGGTATTACACTACAGGGTATTAGCAGGGTATTCCACTAAGGGATTACACTACAGGGTATTACAGGGGTAATTAACACTAAGGGTATTACAGGGTATTCACTACAGGGTATTACACTAACAGGGTATTACAAGGGTAATTACACTACAAGGGTATTACACTACAGGGTATTACAGGGTATTACAACTCAGGGTATTTACACTACAGGGTATTACAAGGGTAATTACACTACAGGGTATTACACTAAGGGTATTACAGGGTATTACACTCAGGGTAATTACACACAGGGTATTACAGGGTATTACATCTCAGGGTATTACAGCTACAGGGGTATTACAGGGTATTATACTACAAAGAGTATTACAGCTACAGGGTATTACACTACAGGGTATTACAGGGTATTATACTACAGGGTATTACAGGGTATATACTACAGGGTATTACACTACAGGGTTTTACAGGGTATTTACACTACAGGGTAATACAGGGTATTACACACAGGGTATCTACAAAGGGTATTATACTACAGGTATTAACAGGGTATTACACTACAAGGGTATTACAGGGTATTACACTACAGGGTATTACAGGTATTATACTACAGGGTATTACAGGGTATTACACTACAGGGTATTACAGGGTTATTACACTACAGGTATTACAGGGTAATTACACTACAGGGTATAACAGGGCATTACACTACAGGGTATTAACAGGGTATTACCTACAGGGTATTACAGGGTATTATAACTACAGGGTATTTACAGGGTAATTATACTACAGGGTAATTACAGGGTATTACACTACAGGGTAATTACAGGGTATTCCACTACAGGGTATTCACCTACAGGTATTAACGGGTATTACATTACGGGTATTACAGGGTATTACACTACAGGGTATTACACTACGAGGGTATTACAGGGTATTAAACTACAGGGTTTACAGGGTATTACACTACAAGGGTATTACAGGGTATTTCCACTACAGGGTATTACACTACAGGGTATTAACAGGGTATTACACTACAGGTATTACACTACAGGGTATTACAGGGGTGTACAACTACATGGGTATTACAGCTACAGGGTATTACAGGGTATTATACTACAGGGATTACAGCTACAGGGTATTACAGGGTATTACATTACAGGGTAATTACACGGGATTACAATTACAGGGTATTACAGGGTATTACACTACAGGGTATTACAGAGGGTAATTACACTACAGGGTAATTACAGGGTATTCCATACAGGGTATTACACTACAGGGTATTACAGGGTATTACACTACAGGGTATTACACTACAGGGTATTACAGGGTATTATACTACAGGGTATTACACTAACAGGGTTTTACAGGGTATTAACTACAGGGTATTACAGGGTATACACTACAGGGTATTAACACTACAGGTTTTAACAGGGTATTACACTACAGGGTTTTACAGGGTATTACACTACAGGGTATTACAGGGTATTACACTACAGGGTATTACAGGGATTATACTAGCAGAGTATTACACTACAGGGTATTACACTACAGGGTATTATCAGGTATAATCACTACAGGGTATTACACTACAGGGTTTTAACAGGTATTACACTAACCAGGGTAATTACAGGGTATTACACCTACAGGGTATTACACTACAGGGTTTTTACAGGGTATTACACTACAGGGTTTTTACAGGGTATTACACTCAGGGTATTAACAGGGTATTATCACTACAGGGTATTACACTACAGGGTTATTACACTGACAGGTAATTACCCTGGTAGGGCTTTCCTTGACGCGCCTCTCCAAATACATTGGTCTCTCTGGTAACTGCCTCTCTCCTGTTTCAGTCATATCTCACCAACAGACAACAGTTTTAAATCTCAAATTATGGTTCCCGCTCTCTATCATCACCCTGTCCATCAAGGGTGTACCCAGATGCAGTTCTTGACCCACTTTCTCCTTCACCATTTACATGCTTCCGGGCTGGACAGATCATAACGGAATATGGACTCAATTTGTCTCATATGCCGATGAACACACAGTTTATATATTTCCTCCAAACCCACTCGCCCAGCCTTCCTCCTCAGTCGCCTCTCCCTCTGCCTTGCAGAACTTGCCGGACGTTGGCTTACATCCAACTTTCCTTCAATTAAACCACTGACAAGACAGAAGCTCAGGTTGTGCCTACCCAGACAACTGCTCGGAAGGTTGGGGATCTGGTGCCCCATTGAGGAAACACATCTGCCCGTCCCCGTCGGTCCGCAACCTGGGTGTGATGCCTGGATTCCACCTTTCTTTGAACCACAACATAGATACGCTCCATACAAGTCAGCCTTCTTCCACCTAGGAAACATCTCACGCCTCCGCCACTCACTTTCCGGACTCAGTAGCAAAGAAACACTCATTTCACGGGCTTCATTACCTCACGACTGGACTACTGAATGGAATCCCTGTCCGGGATGCCCTCAAAAGCTCCTGGACCAGGCTCCAATACATCCAAAACTCTGCTGCCAGGTCCTGACTCACGTCAAGCCCTGGCAAACACATCACTCCGCACTCTCATCCCATCTACACTGGGCTCCTGTGAATATCGCATTCAGTACAAATTCCTTCCTCCTTACCCTTACAAATCCTCCATTCCCCCTGTCCCTCAGTACCTGTCTGACTCATCTACACTTACACTCCGTCTCGGCCTCTTTGCTCGCTCATCCTCAGTTCCAACTCACCGTTCCCCACAGCACAGGTTGCGGACCAGGGAGAGAGCCTTCTGTGTAACAGGCCCCCACACTCTGGAACTCACTCCCTTCACACATACAAACAGGAATTGGTCATTAACAAATCAGTTCTTGAAAACACATCTGCCAAATTGGCCTATTCACTTAACTTAGCATCAGTCCAACACCCACTAGTTCTGTGTGTGTGTGTGTGTGTGTGTGTGTGTGTGTGTGTGTGTGTGTGTGTGTGCGTACGTGTTTTGGGTGTTGTGAAACGCTTTGGGTGTCTGGAAAAGCGCTATATAAATCCAATGAGATGGATGATTATTATTATTATTATTACAGTGTAATTTACACTACAGGGTAATTACAGCTACAGGGTAATTACACTACAGGGTATTACAGGGTATTACACTACAGGGTAATACAGGGTATTACAGCAACAGGGTATTAACATACAAGGTATTACATTAAGGTTATTACAACTACAGGGTATTACAGGGTATTACACTACAGCGGTATTACACTCCAGGGTATTACACTACAGGGTATTACAGGGTATTACACTACAAGGGTATTACACTACAAGGGTAATTACAGGTTTACACTAGCAGGTTTACACTAACAGGGTATTACAGGGTATTACACTACAGGGTAATTACACTACAGGGTATTACTTACAGGTTATTACACTACAGGGTATTACAAGGGTATTACACTAACAGGGTATTTACAGGGTATTACCTAACAGGGTATTACACTACAGGGTATTACACTAAGGGTATTACACTACAGGGATTACAGGCATTACACTACAGGGTTACACTACAGGGTATTACACTACAAGAGTATTACACTACAGGGTTTTTACATACAGGGTATTACACTACAGGGTATTACACTCAGGGTTTTACACTACAGGGTTTTAACACTAACAGGGTATTACAGGGTTTACCACTACAGGGTATACACTACAGGATATTACAGCTGCAAGTATTACACTACAGGGTAATTACAGCTACAGGGTATTACACTATCAGAGTATTACACTACAGGGTATTACACTCAGAGTATTACACTACAGTTTTAGTTCTGCTGGACCTGAGCGCTGCCTTTGACCACAGTGGACCACGGGATCTACTTTCACAGGTTAGAAAACTGGGTGGGATATCTCTGGTACTTGCTCTAACTGGTTCAAGTCCCCTATCTCGGAGGATAGGGACGTACTTTGTCGAAAATTGCACTGTGTCTCAGACAAAATTTCATGACCTGTGGAGTCCCCCAGAGGGTCAATCTTGGGACCCTCTTAATTCAACCTGTACATGCTTCCATTGGTCAGCTAATAAAAGCAACAATGTGTCGTACCACACTACGCAGATGAACAGCTCAGATCTATGTGTCACTGACGGCATGGTGAACATGGGTCTGTAAGATACTCTCTGTCAGCTGAAATACAAGGTGAACATGGGCCCTGTAGATACTCTCTGTCACTGATCAGCAGATGTGAACATGGCCTTGTAGATACTCTCTGTCACTGATACAGGTGAACATGGGCCTGTAGATACTCTCTGTCACTGATAAGGCAGGTGAACATGGGCCTGTTAGATACTCTCCTGTCACTGCATCGAACAGATCAGTTTGTGGATGAAACAACTTTCTACAACTAAACTCCAAGACAAAAACTGAGATCATTGTATTTGGCCCACAAGACACAAAGACAAAGTGGTTATCAGTCACCTTGAGTCTCTCGCTCTGAAACAAAAAAATCAGGTTAGAAACTCGGAGTAAATCATGGACTTCAGACCTGAAACTTAAACAGTGTCCACAATCAAAGCAATAACATCATAGCTTTTTTACCATCCTGAAGAACATTAAGATCAGAGGAATAGTGGTCAACTCAAGACTTAAGAGAGACCTCATCCATGCAATTTGTCTCCAGAGGTTAGACTACTGTAAGACGGCCGCTTGCTCACTGGCCTTTCTAAACGAGCTGTTAGAGCGCAGAACATCCAGGAACGCTGCTGCTCCAGTCCTGCAAGAAACCAGAAAATACCACCACTAAGTCCAGTGCTCCGGTCTCTGCACTGGCTCCTGTCACTCAGATGAATAGCATTTAAAACAGCTCTGCCTTGTTACAAGTCTTTTCATGGTTTAGACCAAAGTCCATCTCTTGACATGTTAGAGCCGTTGAACCATCTCGGGCCTGAGAACTTCAGGGAGGGGTCTCCTGGGTGTTCCCAGAGTGCAATAATAACACGGTGAGCGCTGCGTTTCAAGTTTCATGCGCTAAATCTGGAAACAGTCCTTCATGAAGGAATGGTGAGACAAGGCCTCAACCTGACAAATGTTCAAATCCAGGCTGAAGAACAGCTCTTTTTACCCGTGCATTGAAACTGAAAGTATTTTTATCTGCTCTTGCCTTTACTGTATTGATTAACTTTTGTGTTGTTTGTTTTATTGATTGATTTAATCTGTTTTCTTGTAATTCTCTTTCTGCAACTGTGAAAGCACTTTGAATGCCTTGTGTTATGAATTGTGCTCTACAAATAAACTGCCTTGCCTTACTAGGTATTACACTACAGGGTATTACAGGGTATTACACTACAGGGTTTACACTACAGGGTATTAACAAAACAGGGCATTACAGGGTTATGTCACTACAGGGTATTACAAGGGTACATACACTACAGGGTATTAACAGGGTAATACACTACAGGGTATTACCTTACAGGGGGTATTCAGGTATTACACTACAGGGTATTACAGGGTAATTACACTACAAAGGGTATTACAGGGTATTAAACTACAGGGGTATTTACACTACAGGGTATTACAGATACTACACTAGCAGGGTATTACACTACAGGATACTAAGCACAGCAAGGGTATTAACAGGGTATTACACTACAGGGTATTAGCACTACATGGGTCATTACACTACAGGGTATACAATACATACAGCTCAGGTATTACAACTACAGGGTATTACCTATCAGGGTATTACACTACAGGGTATTACAGGGTATTACAGACTTTACAGGGTATTACATCTACAGGGTATTAACAGGATACTAACAGCTAAGGGTATTACACTACAGGATACTACACTACAGGGTAATACACTACAAGGGTATTATCAAGGTATTAACACTACAGGGTAATACACTACAGGGTATTAACACTACAGGGTATTACAAGGTATTACACTACAGGTAATACACTACAGGGTTATTACACTACAGGGTAATTAGCAGGGTATTACACTACAGGTAATGTACAGTATTACACTACAGGGTATTAGCACTACAGGGTATTACACTACAGGGTATAAGAGAGATTATTACACTACAGGTATTAACAGGGTATTACACTAAACAGGGTATTACACTACAGGGTATTACAGGTATTACACTACAGGTATTACACTACAGGGTATTACACTACACAGGGTATTACGGGTATTCACTACAGGGTATACAGGGTATTACACTACAGGGTATTTACACTACAGGGTATTACACTACAGGATATACACTACAAGGGTATTATACACTACAGGATACTACCAACCTACAGGGTATTACACCTACAGGGTATTACAAGGTAATTACACTACAGGTATTACACACAGGTATTACACTACAGGGTATTACAAGGGTATTACACTAAACAAGGGTAAATTACACTACAGGGTATTTACACTACAAGGGTATTAAAAGGTATTACACTACAAGGTTAAACTACATGGATAAACTACAGGTCTAAACTACAAGGTTAAACTACAGGGTTAAACTACATGGTTAAACTACATGGATAAAGCTACAGGTCTACACTACAGGGTATACAACTACAGGGTATTACACTACAGGGTATTACAGGGTATACACTAAAGGGTATTACAACTACAGGGTATTACAGGGTTATTAACTACATTGGGTATTACACAAACAGGTATTAACACTACAGGGCATTACAGGTATACACTACAGGGTATTACAGGGTATTACACTACAGGGTATTACACTACGGGGTATTACACTACAGGGTATTACACTACCGGCTTACAGGGTATACACTACAGGGCATTACAGGTATTACACTACAGGGTATTACAGGGTATTACACTACAGGTATTACCTACAGGGTATTACACTAACAGGGTATTACAGGGTATTACACTACAGGGTATTACCTACAGGGTATTAACACAGGGTATTACACACAGGGCATTAACAGGGTATTACACTACAGGGCATTACAGGTATTACACTACGGGTATTTTACAGGGTCATTACAGGGTATTACACTACAGGGTATACGGGTATTACACTACAGGTATTACACTACAGGGTATTACATACAGGGTATTACACTACAGGGTATTACACTAAGGTATTACAGGGTATTACACTACAGGGCATTCACTACAGGTATTACACCTACAGTATTAACACTACAGGTACTACACTACAGGTATACACTAAGGGTATTAACTAAACAGGGTATTCAAGGATACTACACACAGGGATTAACACTACAGGGTATTAGCACACAGGGTATTACAGGGTATTACACGGGTATTACATCTAAGGGTTTACAGGTATTACACTACAGGGTAATTACACTACAGGGTATTCAGGATACTACACTACGGTATACACTACAGGGTATACAGGTATTACACTACAGGGTATTACAAAGGTATTACACTACAGGGTATTACCTACAGGGTATTACACTACAGGGTATTACAGGGTAATTACACTACAGGGATTACATACAGGGTATTACCTACAGGGTATTAACAGGGTATTACACTACAGGGTATTACAGGTATTACACTACAGGATAACTACAACAAGGGTATTACACTACAGGGTAATTACAGGGTATTACACTAACAAGGGTATTACACTACAGGTATTAACACTACAGGGTATAACACACAGGTAATACAGGGGTATTACACTACAGGGTATACACTACAGGGTAATTTACAGGGTATTACACTACAGGGTATTATATACAGGGTATTACACTACAAGGGCATTACAGGGTATTACACTACAGGGGTATACAGGGTATTACACTACAGGGCATTACACTACAGGGTATTACAGGGTATTACACTACAGGGTATTACACTACAGGGTATTACACTACAGTAATTAACAGGTATTACACTACAGGTATTATAATACTAGGGTATTACAGGGTAATTACACTACAGGGTATTACACTACAGGGTATTACACTACAAGGGTATTCAAGGATTACACTACAGGATACACTACAGGGTATTACAGGGTATTACACTACAGGGTATTACACTACAGGGTATTACACTACAGGGCATTACAGGGTATTACACTACAGGGTATACAGGTATTACAATACAGGGTATTACACTACGGGGTATACACTACCGGGTATTAACTACAGGGCATTACAGGGTATTACACTACAGGAAATGCCGGGCTGGCAGCCCATACAGGGTGTATATGTATATTACACTACAGGTATATACAGGGATCACTTCAGGGGTATTACACTGACAGCGGTTGGGTTTACACTACAGGGATTACAGGGTATTACACTACAGGTATTACATACAGAGGTATTAAGCTACATGGATTTACATACCAGGATTACAGGGTATTACACTACAGCGGCTTACAGGGTATCACTACAGCGGATATACAGTGTATTACAGAGGTATTACACTACAGGATTACAGGGTAACATAGCAGGGTTTACTACAGGGTATTACAGGGTATTAACTACAGAGGTATTACACTACAGGGTTTTATTACAGTATTTACACTAACAGGGCATTACACTACAGGTATTACACTACAGGTATTACACTACAGGATATACTACATACAGGGTATTACACTACAGAGGTATTACACTACAGGTTATTACAGATACTACATAACAGGTATTACATAAGGGTATTAACTACAGGGTATTACAGGTATTACGTATTACACTTACAGGTTATTACAGGTATTACACACAGGTATTCACTACAGGTGTATTACAGTGATACTACACTACAGGATTTACACTACCGCGGTATTACAGGGTATTACACTACAGGTATTACAAGGTATTTCACTACAGTGTATGTACCACTACAGGGTATTACCACTACCGGGTATTACAGTGTATTACACTACAGGTATTACACTTAACAGAAGTAAAATTACAACTACAGGGCATTACACACAGGTATTACAGGGATATTACACTAACATGTATTTACACTACAGGGTATTAACACTACTGGGTATTAACAGGGTATTACACGACAGGGTATTACATACAGGGTATTACACCTCGGGTATTACAGGGTATTATACTACAGGGTATTACACTAACAGGGTTTTACAGGGTATTAACTACAGGGTATTACAGGGTATACACTACAGGGTATTAACACTACAGGTTTTAAACAGGGTATTAACACTACAGTATTACAGTACGGGTATACAGTATTACGACTACAGGGTTACTTACACTACAGGGTATTACACTTACAGGGTTTACAGGGGTATTACACTACAGGGTATTATAGCTACAGGGATATTACACTACAGGCATTACAGGGTTTACACTACAGGTGTATTACAGGGATATTCACTACAGGGCATTAACACAGGTATTACAGGTCTTACACTACAGGGTATTTACACTACAGGGGTATTACACTCAGGATATTACAGGTATTACACTAGCCAGGGCTATTACACAGGGTATTACACTACAGGTATACAGGGTATTACACTGACAGGTATTTATACTACAGGGTATTACAGGGACATACAGGAATTACACTACAGGGTATTACCTACAGGGATTACAGGTATTACAACTACAGGTTTTTGACTACACGGGTATTACACTACAGGCATTACACGTATTAACTACAGGGGCATTACAGCCGGTTACTACAGGTAGTTACAGGGATTACACTTACAGGGTATTAAGGGTCGGTTTACACTACAGGGTATTTACAAGTACAGGGTATTAACAGGGTATTACCATTACAGGGTTTTACGGGTATACACTACAGGTGTTATTACACTACAGGTGATTACAGGGTATTACAACTACAGGTGTATTACAGGGTTACAGGGTATGACCTACAGGGTATTACGGATATTACACTACAGGGTATTCACATACAGGGTATTACAGGATTTACAACTACCGGGGGTATTACACTACAGGGTATTACGGGCTATTCACTAGAGGATACTACGACTACAGGGTATTACACTACAGGGTATACAGGTGATCACATACAGGTTATTTACACTACAGGGTATTACACTTACAGGTATTACATACAGGGGTATTACAGGGTATTACACTACAGGGTATACACTACGGGTATTCAAGGTATTACACTACGGTATTACACTACAGGTATTACAGGCATTACACTAAGGGTATACCAGGGTATACACTACAGGGTATTACTATACAGGTATTACAGGGGTATACACCACAGGGTATTACACTACGGGTATACAGGTATTACACTTAAGGGTATTACACTACAGGTATTTACAGGATTTACACTACAGGATACTACACTACAGGGTATTACACTACAGGGTATACACTACAGGTATTACACTACAGGGATACAGGTATTAACCACTCAGGGTAGTACAGGAATACTAAACTCTTCTACAGGACCACGTTCAGGGGAGTTCAGAATCATTGCGTCATACTTTTCTTTCTCTGCCACATCAGATCAGAGCGACATAAATGAAGCTTTAACCTCTTACCCTGAACTGCCACATTTCTCGCATTCCCAAATCTAAAAGCTTCAGGAAACGCCGACAGACAGCAACAAAAAACAACATGAAACATGGGGGAAAAGATTAAAAAAACCGCCAACACGCAAGCTAAACATGGAAGGTTGGTTAGCTTCAATACGCATTACTCTTGCTAGAGGCTGTAAGCTTTTACGATTGGGTAAAGCTACACGGGAGAAATATTCACTTGGTTAGCGGGATGAAACGGTTAACGAGAAATAACCTGCCTTATCACATGGACCATCACATGACATCACATGCCTCCCGTAACCTCAGTGTTTTGTAAAATCCAGAGAAACCCTTTCAGTCTTTATTGTGTGTAAGGCAACAGGAAGTGGGCCGGGGCGGGCTGCAGCGCGTCGATGATGGACGCATGGAGACACGCCCAGCTCCCTTGGAGTCGCGATGGCGGCTGAATTGGACGAGAGAAGGGGCGATTCACAGCGATCCACCTCTCCACCATATTCTGGCCACGCCCCCCGAAAACGTAAGCACGCCCCCTGCAGCTACGCAAGGACGCCCTCACGCGGTAACTCCCCCACTCACCGTTGTGGGGGAAAGTCATGTCTTCCACATGCTGTGTTTTTCCAGAGCTTCATACATTTGCTATGGTTCTTCAGCCGTCGTCTCCTTCCGCACAGCCTCAACCACGCCCTTTTCAGCTCCGCCCACAGGTAAACTCCGCCCTCTCAAACTCTACCACAGAGTAACCACCCCTCTGCAGTCCGCCCACAGGTAAACCTCCGCCCCACTCAAACTCACCACAGGTAACCCAAACTCTCTCTTTACGATTGTTTATTTTCTGACGTTTTGAGCGGACAGATATCCAGGAAGACAACACCAACATTTGCAAACATGTTGGGAAAGTCTTGAAGATTTTGGAAACTTTTTTGAACTGTGTAAGAAGTTTGAACGTTTAAACATTTGCCCGGAAGTAAAGGGTGCCGTCAGCTGAAGGAGTCACTTCCTGCCTTGGTGGCTGGACTTTACAGACTCACACTTACCAGGTCCACCTTACAGGCCCGCACTTTACAGGGCCCGCCTTACAGGGCCCGCACTTTACAGGGCCCGCCACTTTACAGGCCGCCTTTTACAGAGGTCCGCACTTTACAGGGTCCCTTTTACAGGGTCCGCACTTTACAGGGCCCGACATTTACAGAGGCCCACACTTTACAGGCCCACACTTTACAGGGCCCACCTTTCAAGGGCCCACACTTTACAGGGGCCCACACTTTACGGTCCCACTTTACAGGGCCCACACTTTACAGGTCCGCACTTTACAGAAACTCCGCACTTTACAGGAGTCCGCACTATTCAGGGCCCAGCACACTTTACAGGGTCCGACACTTTACAGACTCCGCACTTTTCAGGCCCACTTTACAGGGCACCGCACTTTACAGGGCCCGCCTTTACAGGGCCCGACTTTACAGGGTTGCCGCCACTTTACAGGTCCCACTTTACAGGTCCACACTTTACAGGACTGCGCCACTTTACAGGTCCACACTTTTACAGGGTCCGCCACTTTACAGGGTCCGCACTTTACAGGTCCACACTTTACAGGACTGCGCACTTTACAGGCGTCCAGCACTTCTACACAGGTAGCACCTTACCACCGGGTCCGCACTTTACAGGGTCCACACTACAGGGTCCACACTTTACGACTCCCACTTTAACAGGGTCCTCCACACTTTACAGGTCCGCACTTTACAGGGTCCGCATTTTTACAGCTCACACTTTACAGGGTCCGATTTTACAGGGTCCGCATTTACAGGGTCCACACTTTACCAGGCCCACACTTTACATGGTCCTACACTTTCCAGACTCCACACTTACAGGGTCCCACACTTTACAGGGTCCGCATTTTACAGGGTCCGCATTTACAGGGTCCACACTTTTACAGATCACACTTTACAGACTCCACACTTACAGGGTCGCACTTTACAGTCCGGCACTTTACAGGTCCGCACTTTACAGACTCCACACTTTACAGGGTCACACTTTACAGGGTCCGCATTTACAAGGTCCACACTTTACAGACTCCGCACTTATACAGGGTCACGCACTACAGGTCCGCACTTTACAGGGTCCGCACTTTACAGGTCCGACACTTTACAGGGTCCGCCACTTTACAGGGTCCACACTTTACAGTCCACACTTACAGGGTCCACACTTTACAGGTCCACACTGTTACAGGTCCACACTTTAGCAGGACTCCACACTTTACAGACTCCACACTTTTACAGGGGTCCGCCACTTTACAGGTCCACACTTTATCAGGTCCACAACTTTACAGGGCGCATTTACAGGGTCCACCCTTTACAGGTCCACCACTTTACAGGGTCCGCATTTTACAAGTCACACTTAGACTCCGCACTTGACAGGGTCCGCACTTTACAGGTCCGCACTTCTACAGGGTCCGCACTTTACAGGGTCCGCTTTTACAGGTCCACACTTTACAGTCGACTTACAGGGTCCGCCACTTATAAGGGTCCGCACTTTTTACAGGTCCGCATTTTACAGGGTCCACACTTTACAGGGTCCGCACTTTACAGGTCCGCACTTTAAAGGGTCCGCACTTTAACAGGGTCCGCCTTTTACGAGGGTCCACCACTCTTCAGGTCCGCACTTTACAGGGTCCGCACTTACAGGTCCGCATTTTACAGGTCCACACTTTACAGGCGTCCGCACTACAGCCACACTTTACAGGGTCACACTTTACAGGGTCACGCATTTTACCAGGTCCGCATTTATACAGGGTCACACTTTACAGGTCGCCATTTTACAGGGTCCACACTTACAGGTCCGCAATTTTACAGGGTCACACTTACAGGGTCACACTACAGGGTCCGCACTTTACAGAACTCCACACTTACAGGGTCCACACTTTACAGGGTCACACTTTACAGGTCCGCCATTTTACAAGGGTCCACACTTTACAGAGCTCCCACACTTACAGGGCACACTTTACGGGTCCACATTACAGGGTCCGCCACTTTACAGGGTCGCCCACTTTACAGGTCCGACTTTCAGGGTCCCCACTTTACAGGGTCCGCACTTTACGGGTCCACACTTAAGGGCCCGCACTTTACAGGCCCGCAACTTTTACAGGCCCGCACTTTTACAGGTCCGCCACTTTACAGGGTCCGCACTTTAAGGGTCCACACTTTACAAGACTGCGCACTTACAGGGTCCACAATTTACAGGGGGTTTTTTCCGACTTTACAGGTCCGCCACTTACAGCGGTCCACACTTTACAGATCTGCGCACTTACAGGGTCCACACTTTACAGGTCCGCACTTTACAGGGTCCAGCACTTTACAGGGTCCACACTATTTACAGGTCCACACTTTACAGACTCACACTACAGGTCCACACTTTACAGGGTCCCACTTTCAGGGTCCGCTTTTACAGACTCCACACTTTACAGGGTCCGCATTTACAGGGTCCGCATGTACAGGGTCCACCTTTACAGGGCCACACACTTTACAGGTCCACACTTTACAACTCCGACACTTTACAGGGTCCACCACTTTACAGGGTCGCATTTTACAGGGTCCGATTTTACAGGGTCCACACTTTACAGACTCCACACTTTACAGATCACACTTCTACAGGGTCCGCACTTTACAGGGTCCGCACTTTACAGGGTCCGCACTTTACGACTCCACCACTTTAACAGGGTCCACACTTTACAGGGTCCGCATTTTACAAGGTCCACACTTTACGACTCGCACTTTACAGGGTCCGCACTTTACGGGTCCGCACTTTACAGGGTCCGCACTACAGAGGTCCGGCCACTTATACAGGGTCCACACTTTACAGACTCCCACTTTACAGACTCCACACTTTACAGACTCGACACTTACAGGTGTCCGCGCCTTTACAGGGTCCGCCACTTACAGGGTCCACACTTTACAGACTCCACACTTTACAGACTCCACACTTTACAGGGCCGCCCCAACTTTACAGGGTCCACACTTTAACAGGCGTCCACACTTACAGGCGTCCACACTTTACAGGGTCCACACTTTACAGGGTCCGCATTTTACAAGGTCCACCGACTTACGAGCTCGCACTTTACAGGGTCCGCCACTTACAGGGCCGCACTTTACAGGGTCCGCACTATTACAGGTCCGCCTTTTACAGGGTCCACCTTTACAGGAGGTCCGCACTTACGGAGTCCGCACGCTTTAAAGTCCGCACTTTACAGGGTCCGCATTTTACAGGGTCACACTTACAGGGTCGCACCTGGGGACAGGGTCCGGCCCACTTTAAAGCGTCCGCACTTTACAGGGTCCGCATTTTTACAGGATCCACACTTTTACAGGGTCCGCATTTTACCAGGGTCCGCCACTTTACAGGTTCCGCATATTACCAGGGTCCACACTTTACAGGCGTCCGCACTGTTACAGGGTTCCGCACTTTACAGACTCAGCCACTTACAGAGGTCCACACTTTACAGGTCCGCATTTACAGGTCGCATTTTACAGGGTCCACACTTTACAGAGGTCCGCATTTACGTCCACACTTTACAGGTCCGCATTTTCAGGTCACATTCAGGGTCCACACTTTAGGAGTCCGCATTCTTACAGGGTCCACACTTACAGGCGTCGCACTTACCGGGTCCGCACTTTACAGACTCCACACTTTACATGGTCCGCATTTTTACAGGGTCCACACTTTACAGGGTCACCACTTACAGGGTCCGCCATTTACAAGTGCCACACTTTACAGGTCCGCACTTTACAGGGGTCCGCACTCAGGTCCGCACTTTAGCAGGCGTCCACACTTACAGGGTCCGCATTTTACAAGGTCCACACATTTAAGACTCCACTGCTTTACAGACTCCACTCTTTACAGACTCCACAGACTCCGCTCTTTACAGACTCCGCACTTTACAGCTCCGCTCCTTTACAGCTCCGACACTTTTACAGACTCCACACTTTACAGGGTTCCGCACTTTACAGGGTCCACACTTTACAGAGGTCCACACTTACAGGCGTCCGCATTTTACAGGGTCCACACTTTATACAGGGTCCACACTTTACAGGGTCCGCACTTTTACAATGTCCACACTACAGACATCGCACTTTACACGGTCCGCACTTTACAGGGTCCGCCACTTTACAGGGTCGCACTTTACAGGCGTCCGCATTGTTACAGGGTCCACACTTTACAGAGGTCACGCCACTTTACAGGTGTCCGCACTTTAAAGTGTCCGCCACTTTACAGGGTCCGCATTTTACAGGTCCACACTTATTACAGGGTCCGCCTTTACAGGATCCGCACTTTTAAAGGCGTCCGCACTTTACAGGGTCCGCATTTACAGGGTCCACACTTACCAGGTCCGCACTTACAGGTCCAGCACTTTACAGCGTCCGCACTTTTACAGGGATCCGCACTTTACAGGGTCCGCACTTTACAGGGTCGCACTTTACAGACTCACACTTACAGGTCCGCACTTTACAGGAGTCCGCACCTTTAAAGGCGTCCAACACTTTACAGGTCCGCCACTTTACAGGGTTCCGCACTTTACAGGTTCGCATTTCCAGGGTTCCACACTTACAGGTTCCGCACTTTACAGGTCCGCACATTTACAGGTCCCCATTTGACAGGTCCACACTTACGGGTCCTCACTTTTACAGGGTTCCGCACTTTTACAGGTCCGCACTTTCAGACTCCACACTTTACAGACTCACACTTTTACAGACTCACACTTTAAGCCCGCCACTATACAGACTCACACTTTACAGACTCCACAAGCTTTACAGGGTCCACCACTTTACAGGTCGTCCACGCTTTACAGATCACACTTATCAGACTCACACTTTACAGACTCCAACACTTTCAGACTCCACACTTTACAGGTCCACACTTTACAGACTCACACTTTACAGACTCACACTTTACATTACTCACACTTTACAGACTCACACTTTACAGACTCCCACTTTACAGGACTCCACACTTTACAGGGTCCACACTTACAGACTCACCACTTTACAGACTCACCAACTTACAGACTCCACACTTTACAGACTCACACTTTACAGACTCCACACTTTACAGGCCCACACTTTACAAGACTCACACTTTACAGAACTCACACTTTACAGACTCACACTTTTACGACTCCCACTTTACAGACTCCACACTTTACAGACTCCACACCTTTACAGGTCCACACTTACAGACTTCCACTTTACAGACTCACACTTTAACAGACTCCACACTTTACAGACTCATCACTTTACGATGACTCCACACTTTACAGACTCCCACACTTTCAAGACTCAACTTTACAGAACTCCACTATTACAGGGCCCACCCACTTTACAGACTCACCTTTACAGACTCACCCTTTACAGACTCCACACTTTACAACTCCACACTTTACAGACTCACACTTTACAGACTCACCACTTTACAAGGACTCCCACACTTTAACAGGTCCACACTTAACAGGGTCCGCACTTTACAGTCCGCACTTACAGGTCCGCCACTTATACAGGGTCCGCCACTTTACAGGGTCCGCATTTTACAGACTCCACATTTACAGCGATCCACACCTTACAGACTCCCGCACTAATACAAATCACAAACTAATACAAACAACCACAACTCCGCACAGACTCCGCAACTTTACAGCACTCCGCACTTACAGACTCCGCACGTTTACAGACTCCGCACTTACAGGACTCCGCACTTTACAGATGCACTTTATTAGACTCACACTTTACTAGACTACACTTACAGACTCAACTTTACAGGGTCCACACTTACAGACATCACACTTTACAGACTCCGCACTTTACAACTCCGCACCTTTACAGACTTCACCACTTTACAGACCACACTTTAACAGACTCACACTTACAGGGTCCACACTTTACAGACTCACACTTTAACAGGGTCAACTTTACAGACTCGCACTTTACAGACTCCACACTTTACAGACTCGCACTTTACAGACTCGCACTTTACAGACCGCACTTTACAGACTCCACACTTTACGAACTCACACTTTACAGACTCACACTTTACAGACTCACACTTTAAACAGGTCCACACTTTACAGCTCACACTTACAGACTCACACTTTACGGTCCACACTTTACAGACTCCGCACTTTTACAGACTCGCACTTTACAGACCTCACACTTACAGGGGTCCACACTTTACAGGACTCACACTTTACAGACTCCGCACTTACGACTCGCCACTTTCAGACTCACACTTTACAGGGTCCCACACTTTACAGACTCAACTTTTACAGACTCCACACTTTACAGACTCACACTTTACAGACTCACACTTTACAGGAGTCACACTTATACAGACTCCACACTTTACAAGACTCACACTTACAGGCCGCACTTTAGCAGACTACCGCACTTATACAGGCGTCCGCACTATTACAGACTCACACTTGGTCAGGGCCCACACTTTACAGGGTCCACACTTTACAGACTCCACATTACAGACTCCACACTTACAACTCCCACTTACAGGCCCACACTTTACAGGTCCACATTTACAGGACTCCGCACTTTACAGACTCCACCTTATACAGACTCCACACTTTACAGACTCCACACTTTACAGGACTCCGCACTTTACAGACTCCCACTTTACAGACTCGCACCTTTACAGACTCCACACCTTTAAACTCACACTTTACAGAACTCACACTTTACAGACTCACACTTACAGGACTCCGCACTTTACGACTCGCAACTTTACAGACTCGGCACTTACAGACTCCGCACTTACCAGACATCACACTTTACAGACTCACTTTACAGACTCCGCACTTTACAGACTCCGCACTTTTACAGAACTCCACACCTTACCAGGACTCCGCACTTTACCAGACTCCGCACTTTACAGACTCACACTTTTACAGGACTCACACTTTACAGACTCCCACCACTTTACAGACCTCCACACTTTACAGCCCACACTACAGGTCCCACTTTACAGGTCCGCACTTTACAGACTCCACACTTTACAGACTCACACTTTACAGGCCCACACTTTACAGACTCACACTTTACAGACTCCACACTTTACAGGGTCCGCACTTTAACAGCGTCCGCACTTTACAGACTCCACACTTTACAGACTCCACACTTACAGAACTCACACTTTACAGGGCACACTTTACAGACCTCCACACTTTACGACTCACACTTTACAGACTCCACACTTTACAGGGCCCACCACTTACAGGGTCCGCCCACTTTACAGGGTCCCGCACTTTACAGGGTCCGCACCTTTAACAGGTCGCATTACAGGCAGTCCGCACTTTACGGGTCCACACTTACAGGGTCCGCACTTTACAGGGTCCGCACTTACAGGCGTCCACACTTTACAGGGTCCGCACTTTACAGCGTCCGCATTTACAACTCCACACTTTACAGGGCCCGCATTTTTACAGAACTCCACCACTTTACAGCGTCCACACTTTAAGACTCCGCACTTTACAAGACTCCACACTTTAAGCTCCACACTTTACAGGTCCACACTTTACAGACTCCGCACTTTACAGGTCCGCACTTTACAGGACTCCACACTTTACAGACTCCACACTTTACAGCGTCCACAAACTTACTACTCCGACTTTACACGGTCCACACTTAACAGACTTCCACACTTACAGACTCCACCACTTTACAGACGCACACTTTTACAGGGTCCACACTTTACAGGCCACGCTATACCCAGGGTCCACACTTTACAGGTCCCCACTACAGAACTTCACACTTTTACAGGCCCCGCACTTACAGGGCCCGCACTTTACATGACTCCCGCACTTACCAGGGTCCGCCACTTTACAGACTCACACTTTACAGGGCCCACACTTACAGACTCACACTTTACAGGGCCCGCACTTTACAGGCCCGCACTTCAGAACTCCGCACTTTACAGACCTCACACTTTACAGGGCCCACACTTTTACAAGACTCCGCACTTTACCAGACTGCACACTTTACAGGGCCCCACTTACAGGGTCCGCCACTTTACAGACTCACACTTTACAGACTCAACACTTTACAGACTCACACTTTACAGGACTCCGCACTTTACAGGTCCGCACTTTTACAGACTCACACTTTACGGGCCCACACTTTACACGTCCACCACTTACAGACTCCACAACTTTACAGACTCCACACTTTACAGACTCCGCACTTTACAGGGCCCGCACTTTACAGACTCGCACTTTACAGACTCCACTTACGGGCCCGCCTTTCAGGGCCGCTACTTTACAGACTCCGCACTTTACAGACTCCACACTTTACAGACTCCACACTTTTACAGACTCCACACTTTACAGACTCCACACTTTACAGACTCCACACTTTACAGACTCCACACTTTACAGACTCCACACTGACAGACTCACACTTTACAGACTCACACTTTACAGACTCACAACTTTAAAGACTCACACTTACAGACTCACCACTTACGACTCAACTTTACCAGACTCCGCACTTTACAGATCCACACTTTACAGACTCCACACTTACAGACTCACACCTTTACAGACTCCACACTTACAGACTCGCACTACAACTCCACCACCTTTACAGACTCACACTTTACAGACTCGCACTTGTACAGAACTCGCACTTACAGACTCGCACTTTACAGACGCCACTTACAGACTCCACACTTTACGACTCCGCACTTTACAGACTCACCCACCCTTTTACAAAAAGAGAAACCTCACACTTTACCAGACCACAACTTTACAACTCCGCACTTTACAGACTCCGCACTTTACAACTCCGCACTTTACAGAAACTCGCACTTTTACAGCACTCCGCACCTTTACAGACTCACACTTTACAGACTCCCACTTACAGACTCGCCACTTTACAGACTCCACACTTTACAGACTCACACTTTACAGACTCACACTTTACAGACTCACACTTTACAGACTCACACTTTACAGACTCACACTTTACAGACTCACACTTTACAACTCCACACTTACAGACTCCACAACTTACAACTCCACACTTACAGACCCCACACTTTACAGGACTCGCCAACTTACAGCTCCACACTTTACAGACTCGCACTTTACAGACTCGCACTTTACAACTCGCACTTACAGACTCGCAACTTACAACTCCACACCTACAGACTCGCACTTTACAACTCCACACTTTACAAGACTCCACACTTTACAGAACTCCACACTTTACAGACTCCGCACTTACAAGACTCCGCACTTTACCAGGACTCCACACTGTACAGACTCGCACTTTACCAGACTCGCACTTTACAGACTCACACTACGACTCCACTGACAGGACCGCATTTACAGAACTCCGCACTTTCAGACTCCACACTTTACAGATCGCACTTTACAAGACTCACACTAAACCCCACTTACAGAACTCGCACTTTTACAGACTCGCACTTTACAACTCGCACTTTACAGACTCGCACTTAACAGACTCGCACTTTACAGACTCACACTTTACCAGACTCGACTTTACAGACTCGCACTTACAGATCCACTTTAAGAACTCCACAACTTGACAGACCAACAACTTACAGACTCACACTTTACAGACTCGCACCGTTACAGACTCCGCACTTTACAGACTCGCACTTTACAGACTCCGCACTTTACAGGACTCCGCACTTTACAGACTCCGCACTTTACAGGACCGCACTTTACAGACTCCGCACTTTACAGACTCACACTTTCAGACTCGCACTTACAGACTCACAACTTTACAGACTCCACACTTTACCAGACTCGCACTTTTACAGACTCGCACTTACAGACTCGCACTTTACAGGACTCCACACTTTAAGACTCGCACTTTACAGACTCCACACCTTTACAGACTCACCTTTAACAGACTCGCAACTTTACAGACTCCACTTTACAGACTCGCACTACAGACTCCGCACTTTACAGACTACCGCACTTAAGACTCCGCACTTTACAGACTCGCACTTTACAGACTCCACACTTACAGACTCGCACTTTACCAACCGCACTTTACAGACTCGCCACTTACAGACGCACTTTACCAGACTCACACTTTACAGACGCCACTTTAACAGACCCACACTTTACGACCCACTACCAGACTCCGCACTTTACAGAACTCCACACTTACAGACTCGCCACTACAGAAACTTCCACCTTACAGACTCGCACTTTACAGGACCCGCACTTTACAGGATCCCACTTTACAGGACTCGCACTTACAGACTCACACTTACAGACTCCACAACTTACAGATCGCACTGTACAGACCTCCGCACTACAGACTCCCACACTTTACAAGACTCGCACTTTACAGACTCGCACTTTACAGACTCGCCACTTTACAGACTCGACTTACCAGACTCGCACTTTACAGACTCCCCGCACTTTACAGACTCCGCACTTTACAAGACTCCGGCACTTTCACCAACACTTTACACGACTCGCACTTTTTAAGACTCGCACTTTACGACTCGCACTTTACCAGATCGCCACTTTACAGACTCGCACTTTTTACAGACTCCGCAACTTTACAGACTCCGCACTTTACAGACTCCAACTTACAGACTCGCACTTTTACCAGAACTCGCACTTACAAAGACTCCGGCACTTTACCAGACTCGCACTTTACAGACTCGCACCTTACAGACTCGCACTTTACAGACTCGCACTTT
The DNA here is from genome assembly GCA_007210695.1 of Neogobius melanostomus. Taxonomy (NCBI): domain Eukaryota; kingdom Metazoa; phylum Chordata; class Actinopteri; order Gobiiformes; family Gobiidae; genus Neogobius; species Neogobius melanostomus. The sequence goes on along the minus strand of VHKM01001246.1, from coordinate 77,746 downwards.
TACAGCACTTCGCACTTTACAGACTCGCACTTTAACAGAACTCGCACTTTTAAACTCCGCACTTACAGACTCCACACTACAGACTCAACACTTACAGACTCACACTTTACAGACTCCACTTTACAGACTCCACACTTTACAGGACTCACACTTTAAGACTCACACTTTACAGACTCACACCTTACAGACTCGCACCTTTACAACTCGCACTTTACCAGAACTCCACACCTTACAGACTCCGCACTTGTACGACTCCCGCATTTACAGACTCCGCACTTTACAGGACTCACACTTTACAGACTCGCACTTACAGGACTCCTCACTTTACAGACTCGCGACTTTACCATACTCCACTTTACAAAGACTCGCACTTTACAGACTCGCACTTTACAGAGCTCCACACTACACACTCACACTTTACGACTCACACTTTACAGACTCACCACTTTACAGACTCACACTTTACAGACTCACCTTACCAGACTCGCACTTTACAGACTCCACACTTTACACCACTCACCACTTTACAGACTCACCTTACAGACTCTCAACTTTACAGACTCGCACTTTACAAGACTCGCACTTACAGACTCGCACTTACAGACTCCACACTTACAAGACTCCACTTACAAAGACTCCGCACTTCAGACTCCAACACTTTACAGCTGCACTTAACAGACTCCCTTTACAAGACTCGCACTTACAGACGCGCACTTTACAGACTACTCGCCACTTACAGACTCCGCACTTACAGGATCCGCACTTACAACCGCCACTCTTTACAGACTCCGCACTTTACAGGACTCCGCACTTTACAGACTCGCACTTACAGACTTCCGCACTTTTACAGACTCCGCACTTACAGACTCCGCACTTTACAGGACTCCGCACTTTACAGACTCGCACTTACAGACTCCGCACTTTACAACTCCGCACTTTACAGACTCCACACCTTTACAGACTCGCAACTTTACAGACCTCGCAACTTTACAGACTCGCACTTACAGACTCGCACTACAGACTCGCATTATACAGACTCGCAACATTTACAGACTCGCACCTTTACAGACTCCGCACTTTACAGACCTCCACACTTTACAGACTCGCACTTTACAGACTCACACTTTACAGACTCTCATTTTACAGACTCCACTTTACCAGACTCGCAACTTTAACAGACTCGCACTTTAAAGACTCGCACTTTACAGCTCGCACTTACAGACGTTCGCACTTTACAGACCACACTTACAGACTCCGCACTTTACAGCTCCCCACACCTTACAGACTCGCCACTTACAGACTCCGCCACTTTACCAGACTCCGCAACTTTACAGACTCACACTTTACAGACTCCGCACTTACAGACTCCGCACTTTACAGACTCGCCACTTACAGACTCGCACTTTACAGGACTCACATTTACAGACTCACACTTTACAGGACTCACCACTTTACAGACTCCGCAACTTTACGACTCCACACCATTTACAGACTCGCACTTTACAGACTCAGCACTTTACAGACTCCACACTTTACAGACTCGCACTTTACAGACTCCGCATTTACAACTCCACACTTTACCGACTCGCACTTACAGACTCGGCACTTTACAGACTCGCACTTTACAGACTCCACACTTTACAGACTCCACCTTTACAGACTCGCACTTTACAGACTCGCACTTACAGACTCACAACTTTACAGACTCCGCACTTTACAGACTCCACACTTTACAGGAACTCCACACTTACAGATCCACACTTTACAGGACTCGCACTTTACAGGATCGCACTTTACAGGACTCGCACTTTACAGACTCCGCACTTAAGACTCCACACTTTACAGACTCGCACACTTTACAGACTCGCACTTTACAGACTCCACACTTACAGACTCCACACTTTACAGACTCCACACTTTACAGGACTCGACTTACAGACTCGCACTTTACAGAACTCCGCACTTTACAGACTCCGCAACTTACAGACTCACACTTTACAACTCCACACTTTACAGACTCCACACTTACAGACTCGCACTTACAACTCGCACTTTACAGACTCGCACTTTACAGACTCGCATTTTACAGACTCCGCACTTTACAGACTCGCACCCTTACAGGACTCCGCACTTTCAGACGCCACACTTACAACTCGCACTTTACAGGACTCCGCACTTTTACAGACTCGGCACTTTACCAGACTCGCACTTTACAGACTCCACACTTTACAGGACTTCACAGCTTTACAGACTCGCACTTACAGACTCCCACTTTACAGACCACCACTTTACAGGATCACACCTACAGACTCCGCACTTTACAGACTCCACCTTTACAGGGACTTCCACCTTACAGACTCCACACTTTTACGGACTCCGCCTTTACAGGACTCACACTTTACAGACTCCACGTTACAGACTCCGCACTACCAGACTCCACTTTACAAGACTCCGCCTTTTACAAGACTCGCACTTTACAGACTCGCACTTTACAGACTCCACACTTACACAACTCACCACTTTTACAGACTCCACAACTTTACAGACTCCGCCACTTTAACGACTCACACTTTACAGACTCGCACTTACAGACTCGCAACTTTACAGACTCGCACTTTACAGACTCCTCACTTGTACAGACTCGCACTTACAGAACCGCACTTTACAGACTCGCACTTTACAGACTCACACTTTTACAGACTCCACACTTTACAGGACTCCGCACTTTACAGACTCCACACTTTAAGCTCCACACTTACGACTCCACACTACAGACTCCCACTTTACAGACTCCGCACTTTACAGACTCGCACCTTTACAGACTCGCACTACAGACCTCGCACTTTACAACCTCCACACTTACAGACTCACACTTTTACAGACTCACACTTTACAGACTCACACTTTACAGACTCAACACTTTACCAGACTCACACTTTACAGACTCGCACTTACAGACTCCACACTTTAACACACTCACACTTACAGACTCACACTTTACAGACTACGCACCTTACAGACTCGCACTTTACAGACTCGCACTTTACAGACTCGCACTTACAGACTCGCACTTACAGACTCCACAACTTTACAGACTCGCCACTGTTACAGACTCGCACTTACAGGACTCCACACTTTACAGACTCGCACTTTACAGACTCGCACTTAACAGACTCGCACTTTACCAGACTCGCACTTTACAGACTCGCCTTACAGACTCGCCACTTTACAGGCTCGCACTTTACCAGACTCGCACTTTACAGACTCGCACTTTACAGACTCACACTTTACAGATCCGCACTTTACAGACTCCACGACTTTACAGACTCGCACTTTACAGACTCACACTTACAGACTCTCACTTTACCAGACTCGGCACTTTACAGACTCGCACTTTTACAGACTCGCACTTAAGACTCGCACTTTACAGACTCGCACTTTACAGACTCGCACATTTACAGACTCACACTTTACAGACTCCGCAACTTACAGACTCCACACCTTTACCAGACTCGCACTTACAGAACTCCGCACTTTACAGACTCCGCCACTTTTACAGACTCGCACTTACCAGACTCACATTTAACAGACTCACCACTTTACAGGACTCCGCACTGTTACAGATCCGCACTTTACAGACTCCACTGACAGACTCTCTCACTTTACCAGACTCACACTTACAGACTCCGCACTTTACAGACTCGCACTTTACAGACTCGCACCTTACAGACTCCACACTTTACAGACTCGCCCACTTACAGACTCCCACATTTACAGGACTCCGCACTTTACAGACTCGCACTTTACAGACTCGCACTTTTACAGACTCCGCACTTACCAGACTCCACACTTTACAGACTCGCACTTTAACAGACTCACACTTTACCAGACTCACACTTTACAACTCACACTTTACAGACTCTCACTTTACAGACTCCACACTACAAACTCGCACTTTACAGACTCTGCACTTTACAGACTCACCACTTTACAGGACTCACACTTTACCAGACTCACACTTTACCAGACTCACCACTTTACAGACGTCTCACTTTTACAGACTCACCACTTTACAACTCGCACTTTAACAGACTCCACACTTACAGACTCACACTTTACAGACTCCGCACTTTACCAGACTCGCACTTTACAGACTCGCCACTTTACAGGACTCCGCACTTTACAGACTCCACACTTTACAAGACCGCACTTTACAGCTCACACTTCTACAGACTCACACTTTACAGACTCACACTTACCAGACTCACACTTTACAGACTCTCACTTTACAAGACTCTCACTTTACGAGACCCACACTTTACAGACTCGCACTTACAGACTCCACACTTTACAGACTCCGCGCACTTTACAGCACCCGCACTTTACAGGACTCCGCCTTTACAGATCATTTACAGACTCCGCCCTTACAGACTCCCACTTTACAGACTCCGCCACTTACAGACTCGCACTTACCAGGACTCCGCACTTTACCAGACTCCACACTTTACCAGACTCCACACTTTACAAGACTCGCACTTACAGACTCCACAACTTAACAGACTCCGCACCTTTACAGACTCCGCACTTTTACAGACTCCGCACTTTACATACTCCGCACCCTTTACCAGACTCGCTTACAGACTCCCACTTTACAGACCTCCACAACTACAGACTCCACACTTTACAGAAACTCGGCACTTACAGGACTCGCGCACTTTACAGACTCCACACTTTACAGACTCCACACTTTACAGATCACACTTTACAGATCCGCACTTTACAGACTCCGCACTTTACAGACTCGCACTTTACAGACTCGCCACTTTTTACAGACTCACACTTACAGATCACACTTACAGGACTCCCCACTTTACAGACTCGCCACTTTACAAGACTCGCACTTTACAGACTCCGCACTTTACAGACTCCCACCTTTACAGATCGCACTTTACAGACTCGCACTTACAGACTCGCACTTTACAGACTCGCACTTTACAGACTCGCACTTACAGACTCCGCATAACCAGACTCGCACTTTACCCAGACTCGCACTTTACAGACTCGCACTTTTACAGCACTCGCCACACAGACTCCACACTTTTACAGACTCGCAACTTTACAGACTCGCACTTTACAGACTCCGCACTTTTACCAGACTCCACACTTTACAGAACTCGCACTATACAACTCCAGTCAATTCACGATGGCAGGTTTTAACACAAGGTTATTACTGAATGCGGATCATGACAGATTATTGAGTTTCCAAACCCAAAAAACACAGGATAATGATTTTACAAATAACTAGAGGTCGGTAAAGTATCCAAAATTTTTATTATTTACTCAAGTAAACGGTTTATTACGTCTACAAAACTTGACTAAGCTAAATAAAAGGTTGTTCATGAGACTTTAAAATCGTCGACTAAAATCTAAAAATAAAATGAGAAAAAGAAACTAAAATCATTCTAACTCATTGAAAAGATCCTTCAAATAAAAATTATCTCTTTAGGAATTACTCTGAGCATGTTCATGTGGGAGAAGAATATGATTATAATAAACATTATCAATGCAAAGTCGACTTAAAACTAGATTCAGATCGTGACTAAATCTGACAAAATAAAAGTCAAAAGACTAAAAAAAATGTGCAAAATCAAAACACCGTAACATGCATCACAAAAATCTTCAATCCCCTTTGTTTTCTCGTCCCAGAGGAATCGTGAGTGGGTTTAGGAATGTCTCTCTTGATGCCGGTCCACAGGTGATGTGGCCAGCCAATCAGAGCAGAGTGTGGCCGAGGTCAGGACCTAAACCAGGGTCCTAAACCAGGACCAGACCAAGACTAAACCAGGACTAAAAGCCTCGAGACTTGGAGATTTTATTGTTTTTGCGTCGACTTTTTTTATGACCCGCTAATGAGGCTAATGCTAATGGAGGCTAAGCAAAACAAGAGAACACGCCTCAAAACCCCGCCCCTTCCTCCAGGACCCTCAAACCCTTCGTCCAACCACGAGTCATCATGACCCCAGCCATCCAATTCAGAGCCGAGCCCGCCCGGCTGAGCAAATCAGAACGCAAGCTGAGCGCGCTGGCTGCGGTGCTGCTGCAGGTAACGTAAAGAACGAACGATCAGAGCGTTTCCACTCGATGGAGGAACAAACGCATCAGCGAAACACGAGGATTCATTATCTTATAACCCTTACTGGAGGCACATTGTCTCCAGTTCAGCTTACCCAAATCTAAAGCTAACACTTTACAGCAGGGCCAGAGGTAACGCCTCATTTGAAAGCTAAAGACCTGCAAAAACTATCTAAGATTGTCTCGGGTTTCCACTTGTTTGAGCTTTTTTGTTGTGTTTTTCATCTCTCGTTTAAGTCGCTGTTTTGACCTCTTTTCAAAAAAGCTTATTTATTCATACTTGAACCTGGATAATGATAAGAAAATTGCTCGGTTGAGGTTAAGAGTTAATGATGTTGAAACTTAAATATATGTTTGATCCTAAAATAAAAGCTAAGTGTAAAAAAGTCAAGTCCTTCCCTGCGGTTGTTCTGGACCAGGACCAGGGACTTTTCAGACTCAGAAAACCAAGTGTTGTGTCAGCTCGTCCTGACGCTCCCTCCATCGACAAACCGAAGACCAACAAGCCTCTGTGAGTCTGAGGACCCAGACTGACCAGGACCAGGACTAACCCAGGACCAAGGACTAACCCAGGACCAGGACTTAAAATCCAGAACTGGACAGGGACTGACCCAGGACCAGGACTAAACCAGGACTGACCCAGGACCAGGACTGACCCAGACAGGACTAAAACCAGACTGGTACCCAGGACTGGGGAAACCCCCCAGGTCTGGGTCCAGGACTTGGTGAAAAGACTCACCGAGGATGGCGGTCCGTGGACGAGTCCAGGTCCATGAGAGGAAACGATCAAAAAAGACTGCAGAACCGAACCAGCTCCTCCAGCAGGAGAAACCGGCTCCTGAATAAGACCATCACACACACCACTGACCTCACACCACTGACCTCTAAACCCTCTAAACCAAACCCCCATAACCGCTCCTGAAGACCACACACGCACTGACCTCACCGCCACTGACCTCTAAACCCCCAACCCAAACCCCATAACCGGCTCCTGAAGACCATCACACCACCACACTGACCTCACACCGCACTGACCTCTAAACCCCCTTAAACCCAAACCCATAACCGTCCCCTATGTGATGAGCCAAAAGAGTCAAAGGAACTTGAATATGGCAGTTGCACCAAAATTCATCGGTTCTTGTTTGTTTGTAGCCGGTTTCCTGTTTGTGTAATTTGAGGACAATTGTACCGATGATTTCAGAGATTTTGACGATTAGGGTGAAGTCGTCTCTTTCAGTTGTGCGCTGGTTTTGCCTTTTGAGTAACCCCAGGGCTGGTGTCACTTCGACGTCAGTCTGACCGTGAGCATAACCCGACCCAGAAGCGGGCTACTGAAGACCGTCCTCAACACTCTTACTGACCTTTAAGCCCCTAACCTCCTAAACCCATACACCACAACCAGACCTCTGACTTCTGAACCGTCTCAACCACTTACTGACCTTTAACCCAACCATCCTAACCCATACACCACATAACCAACCTCTGACTCTGAAGACCGTCTCACACACTCTACTGACCTTTAAGCCCCCTAACCTCCTAACCCATACACCACATACCCACACCCCTGACTCTGAAGACCGTCTCACACCACTTACTGACCTTTAAGCCCCTAAACCTCCAAACCCAACACCACATACCCCACACCCCGACTCTTGGAAGACCGGTCCACACACTTACGACCTTTAAGCCCCTAACCTCCAACCCATACACCACATACCCAGACCCCGACTCTGAAGACCGTCTCACACACTTACGACCTTTAAGCCCCTAACCTCCTAACCCATACACCACATACCCAGACCCCTGACTCTGAAGACCGTTCTCACACACTTACTGACCTTTTAAGCCCCTAACCTCCAACCCATACCACCACATACCCACACCCGACTCTGAAGACGTCTCCACTACTGACTTAAGCCCCTAACCTCCTAACCCATTCACCACATTACCCACACCCCGACTCTGAAAGACCGTCCACACTTTACTGACCTTTAAGCCCCTAACCTCCTAACCATACACCACATACCCACACCCCGATCGAAGGACCGTCTCACACTACTGACCTTTAAGCCCCTAACCTCCTAACCCATACACCGACATACCCACACCCCGACTCTGAAAGACCGTCTTCACACACTTACTGACCCCTAAACATTAAACCCCAACCTCCTAACCCATACACCACAACCCACACCCCTGACTCTGAAGACGTCTCACACTTACTGACCTTTAAGCCCTAACCTCCTAACCCAATACACCACATACCCAGACCCCTGACTCTGAAGACCGTCTCACAACCCACTTACTGACCCCCTAAACCCTAACTACCTAACCTCTAACCCAGAAACCACACACCCCTGACTACCGAAAGACCGTCTCACAACACTTACTGAACCCTAACATTTTAAACCCCTAACCTCCTAACCCATACACCACATACCCACACCCCGACTCTGAAGACCGTCTCACACCACTTACTGACCCCTAAACTTAAACCCCTAACCTCCTAACCCATACACCACATACCCACACCCCTGACTTCTGAAGAACAACGTCTCACAACTTACGTGACCTTAACCCCTTAACCTTCCTAACCCATACACCACACACCCAGACCCCGACTCTGAAGACCGTCTCAACACTTACTGACCTTTAAGCCCCTACTCCTAACCCATACACCACATTACCCACACCCCGACTCTGAAAGACCGTCTCACACTTACTGACCTTAAGCCCCTAACCTCCTAAACCCATACACACATACCCGACACTGCAAAGGACCGTTCTCACACACTTACTGACCCCTAAACATTAAACCCCTAACCTCCTAACCCATACACCACATACCCAGACCCCGACTCTGAAGACCGTCTCACTCACTGACCCCTAACTACCTAAACCTCCTAACCCTAAACCACACACCCAGAACCCTGAAAACTATCTCACACACTTACTGACCCCAAACCCTAACTACCTAACCTCTAACCCTAAACCCACACACCCCTGACTCCGAAGACCGTCTCACTTACTGACCCTAACCTACCTACCTCTAACCATACACCACCACACCCAGACCCCTGACGACCGTCCACTCACCGACCTCTAAAACCCTGAAACACTGACCCAGGACTAACACTGATTTAAAACTGAACGACTGAGACTTAAACTTGATTTTAAACAAACCATCTTTGTATTTGAAACTGGTGACGACGAAGCAAGCCAATCAAGAGCCTGTTACCATGGCGATATGCATGAAAATTATGTCATTGAAAAATATGAATAAACTTTGTTGAATAAAAGTCTTTATAATATAATAATATGGTGTTAAAGTTTTCAGATTATTAGCCCTCCAAAATAAGATCGCACAGTTTCTGATCATTCAGACGTTTATAAACTGTCCACAAACAGAAGTGGCTTTGTTTGACTGAATTAAAACCACTTCCTTATAAAAGTTTATAAAACAGTTATTAACATGAATAATAAATATGAAATGTATGTAATGTATTGAGCTTATTGAGCTACTGCGGCACTCATTGAATACTAATAGTTTCAACTTAAGAGTGTTATTGGGGAACAAAACAACAGTTAGTTCTGTTTAAAGAAAAAATCATCAATTTCATGCAAGAAATCATGTGAGCGGAAGTTACAATATTTAGTTTTCTGCCCTTGATATTTAATATATAAATATACAAAAGTACTTTCATGGTTCTCGCTGGTATTCAGGAATGTGGTTTTGTGAAATTGAGATGATCACACCTGTCATAGAGCTTTGTAATGTTGTGCTTTACCTGCAGGGCGGTCAGTGGCGGAGTCGTCACCTCCAATATTGTTTACTAAAAATAACCTTTGGCAACATTAAAACAAGTCCTAGGGTTTATGGTTCTTTTTGTCTTAAGTTTGAATTAACAGGACAAATGTCCAAATATGGACAAGACTAATGAACGTTATGACCAAATATGGTCCTGCCTTTTTCATGTTGTAATTTCACTTATTTCACTCCGTCCTCCAAAACCAACACATAAATCATCACGGAGCACAATTATTCACCAATAAAATGAGTTTCATCAACTTACCAGGGTTAGTTTTACAGTTACGTAAAGAAATGTACCATGAGTTTAGTCAAACTCTTTTTCAGACTTCAGAGAACACAGGAAGTTAAGAGAGTGACAGGTCTCTGCTGATTGGTCAAAGGCCACAGAGGCGGGATGTGTGATGTAGGGTGATCTCTTCTGATTGGCTGAGTGAGGACCACATGCTTCTTTACCTTATAGTGATGTGCAGCAGGGAGGCGTGTGGAAACTGTGCTGACATTAACAAAAACAGTCACTGGCCTATAAAGGGTTATTAAGCGTTTAAGAAGCGTTTATTAAGAATGAATAATAAATATGTAATACGTATGTAATGTATCAAGTGTTCCACTGCTGCTGTTTCTGGACAAACTGAAGGGGGCGCTGTGGGGGCGGGGCTTCATGGAGGGGGCGGGGCTGGGAGGCAGGGGGCGGGGCGTGTGGTAGAGGAGGTCAAAGGTCAGCGGGAGGAGGGAGGGGCCTGCGGCAGGAGGGGGCGTGGCTTTCGGAGCAGAGGCCAATGGGAGCCTCTGAACCGCGGCGTCTCTGATCACATGACCCTCCGGCACATGCACGCTCACGAGTGCCGAGTACAGCCGCGCACGTGAAGAGAAGGAGACACCTAGGAGACAAGGAGACGAGGAGTTAGGAGACGAAGAGTTAGGAGACGAGGAGTTAGGAGACGAAGAGTTAGGAGACGAAGAGTTAGGAGACGAGGAGTTAGGAGACGAGGAGTTAGGAGACGAGTTAAATGCTAGCTAGTGTTAGTTACCTTGTGTAACTCGCTGGTTGATTTATTAATGTTAGTTAATGCTAGTTAGTGTTAGTTACCTTGTGTAACTCGCTGCTTGATGTATTAATGTTAGTTAAGGCTAGTTAGTGTTAGTTACCTTGTGTAACTCGCTGGTTGATTTATTAGTGTTAGTTAACGCTAGTTTAGTGTTATTACCTTGGTGTAAACTCACTGGTTGATTTTTAGTTTAGTTTAACGCTAGTTAGTGTTATACCTTGTGTAAACCACTGCGTTATTTTATTAGTGTTAGTTTAAACGCTAGTTAGGTTGTTACCTTGTGTAACTCACTGTTGATTTATTAGGTAGTTACGCTAGTTAGTGTTAGTACCTTGTTAAAACTCGCTGGTTGATTATTAGTGTTTAAGTTAACCTAGTTAGTGTTAGTTACCTGTGTAACTCGCTGGTTGATTTATTAATGTTAGTTAACGCTAGTTAGTGTTAGTTACCTTGTGTAACTCGCTGGTTGATAAATGTTATTAAAGCTAGTTAGTGTTAGTTACCTTGTGTAACTCGCTGGTTGATTTATTAGTGTTAGTAACGCTATTAGTGTTAGTTACCTTGTGTAACTCACTGGTTGATTTATTAATGTTAGTTAAAGCTAGTTAGTGTTAGTTACCTTGTGTAACTCGCTGGTTGATTTATTAATGTTAGTTAACGCTAGTTAGTGTTAGTTACCTTGTGTAACTCGCTGGTTGATGTATTAATGTTAGTTAACGCTAGTTAGTGTTAGTTACCTTGTGTAACTCACTGGTTGATTTATTAATGTTAGCTAAAGCTAGTTAGTGTTAGTTACCTTGAGTAACTCACTGGTTGATTTATTAATGTTAGTTAACGCTAGTTAGTGTTAGTTACCTTGTGTAACTCACTGGTTGATTTATTAATGTTAGTTAACGCTGTTATGTTAGTTACCTTGTGTAACTCGCTGGTTGATTTATTAATGTTAGTTAACGCTAGTTAGTGTTAGTTACCTTGTGTAACTCGCTGGTTGATTTATTAATGTTAGTTAAAGCTAGTTAGTGTTAGTTACCTTGTGTAACTCGCTGGTTGATTTATTAATGTTAGTTAATGCTAGTTAGTGTTAGTTACCTTGTGTAACTCGCTGCTTGATTTATTAATGTTAGTTAACGCTAGTTAGTGTTAGTTACCTTGTGTAACTCACTGGTTGATTTATTAGTGTTAGTTAACGCTAGTTAGTGTTAGTTACCTTGTGTAACTCACTGGTTGATTTATTAGTGTTAGTTAACGCTAGTTAGTGTTAGTTACCTTGTGTAACTCACTGGTTGATTTATTAGTGTTAGTTAACGCTAGTTAGTGTTAGTTACCTTGTGTAACTCGCTGGTTGATTTATTAGTGTTAGTTAACGCTAGTTAGTGTTAGTTACCTTGTGTAACTCGCTGGTTGATTTATTAATGTTAGTTAACGCTAGTTAGTGTTAGTTACCTTGTGTAACTCGCTGGTTGATTATTAATGTTAGTTAAGCTAGTTAGGTTAGTTACCTTGTGTAACTCGCTGGTTGATTTATTAGTGTTAGTTAACGCTAGTTAGTGTTAGTTTACCTTGTGTAACTCACTGGTTGATTTATTAATGTTAGCTAAAGCTAGTTAGTGTTAGTTACCTTGAGTAACTCACTGGTTGATTTATTAATGTTAGTTAACGCTAGTTAGTGTTAGTTACCTTGTGTAACTCACTGGTTGATTTATTAATGTTAGTTAACGCTAGTTAGTGTTAGTTACCTTGTGTAACTCGCTGGTTGATTTATTAATGTTAGTTAACGCTAGTTAGTGTTAGTTACCTTGTGTAACTCGCTGGTTGATTTATTAATGTTAGTTAACGCTAGTTAGTGTTAGTTACCTTGTGTAACTCGCTGGTTGATTTATTAATGTTAGTTAAAGCTAGTTAGTGTTAGTTACCTTGTGTAACTCGCTGGTTGATTTATTAGTGTTAGTTAACGCTAGTTAGTGTTAGTTACCTTGTGTAACTTGCTGGTTGATTTATTAATGTTAGTTAAAGCTAGTTAGTGTTAGTTACCTTGTGTAACTCACTGGTTGATTTATTAATGTTAGTTAAAGCTAGTTAGTGTTAGTTACCTTGTGTAACTCGCTGGTTGATTTATTAATGTTAGTTAACGCTAGTTAGTGTTAGTTACCTTGTGTAACTCGCTGGTTGATTTATTAATGTTAGTTAACGCTAGTTAGTGTAGTTACCTTGTGTAACTCACTGGTTGATTTATTAATGTTAGTTAACGCTAGTTAGTGTTAGTTACCTTGTGTAACTCGCTGGTTGATTTATTAATGTTAGTTAACGCTAGTTAGTGTTAGTTACCTTGTGTAACTCGCTGGTTGATTTATTAATGTTAGTTAACGCTAGTTAGTGTTAGTTACCTTGTGTAACTCGCTGGTTGATTTATTAATGTTAGTTAAAGCTAGTTAGTGTTAGTTACCTTGTGTAACTCGCTGGTTGATTTATTAGTGTTAGTTAACGCTAGTTAGTGTTAGTTACCTTGTGTAACTTGCTGGTTGATTTATTAATGTTAGTTAAAGCTAGTTAGTGTTATTACCTTGTGTAACTCACTGGTTGATTTATTAATGTTAGTTAAGGCTAGTTAGTGTTAGTTACCTTGTGTAACTCGTGGTTGATTTATTAATGTTAGTTAAAGCTAGTTAGTGTTAGTTACCTTGTGTAACTCGCTGGTTGATTTATTAATGTTAGTTAATGCTAGTTAGTGTTAGTTACCTTGTGTAACTCGCTGGTTGATTTATTAATGTTAGTTAACGCTAGTTAGTGTTAGTTACCTTGTGTAACTCGCTGGTTGATTTATTAATGTTAGTTAACGCTAGTTAGTGTTAGTTACCTTGTGTAACTCACTGGTTGATTTATTAATGTTAGTCAATGCTAGTTAGTGTTAGTTACCTTGTGGAACTCGCTGGTTGATTTATTAATGTTAGTTAACGCTAGTTAGTGTTAGTTACCTTGTGGAACTCGCTGGTTGATTTATTAATGTTAGTTAACGCTAGTTAGTGTTAGTTACCTTGTGTAACTCGCTGGTTGATTTATTAGTGTTAGTTAAAGCTAGTTAGTGTTAGTTACCTTGTGTAACTCGCTGGTTGATTTATTAATGTTAGTTAAAGCTAGTTAATGTTAGTTACTTTGTGTAACTCGCTGGTTGATGTATTAATGTTAGTTAATGCTAGTTAGTGTTAGTTACCTTGTGTAACTCGCTGGTTGATTTATTAATGTTAGTTAACGCTAGTTAGTGTTAGTTACCTTGTGTAACTCGCTGGTTGATTTATTAATGTTAGTTAAGGCTAGTTAGTGTTAGTTACCTTGTGTAACTCGCTGGTTGATTTATTAATGTTAGTTAATGCTAGTTAGTGTTAGTTACCTTGTGTAACTCGCTGGTTGATTTATTAATGTTAGTTAATGCTAGTTAGTGTTAGTTACCTTGTGTAACTCACTGGTTGATTTATTAATGTTAGTTAAGCTAGTTAGTGTTAGTTACCTTGTGTAACTCGCTGGTTGATTTATTAATGTTAGTCAATGCTAGTTAGTGTTAGTTACCTTGTGTAACTCACTGGTTGATTTATTAATGTTAGTTAAAGCTAGTTAGTGTTAGTTACCTTGTGTAAATCGCTGGTTGATTTATTAATGTTAGTTAACGCTAGTTAGTGTTAGTTACCTTGTGTAACTCGCTGGTTGATTTATTAATGTTAGTTAACGCTAGTTAGTGTTAGTTACCTTGTGTAACTCGCTGGTTGATTTATTAATGTTAGTTAACGCTAGTTAGTGTTAGTTACCTTGTGTAACTCGCTGGTTGATTTATTAATGTTAGTTAACGCTAGTTAGTGTTAGTTACCTTGTGGAACTCGCTGGTTGATGTATTAATGTTAGTTAACGCTAGTTACCTTGTGTAACTCGCTGCTTGATGTATTAATGTTAGTTAACGCTATTAGTGTTAGTTACCTTGTGTAACTCGCTGGTTGATTTATTAATGTTAGTTAACGCTAGTTAGTGTTAGTTACCTTGTGTAACTCGCTGGTTGATTTATTATGTTAGTTAAGGCTAGTTAGTGTTAGTTACCTTGTGTAACTCGCTGGTTGATTTATTAATGTTAGTTAAAGCTAGTTAGTGTTAGTTACCTTGTGTAACTCGCTGGTTGATTTATTCATGTTAGTTAACGCTAGTTAGTGTTAGTTACCTTGTGTAACTCGCTGGTTGATTTATTAATGTTAGTTAATTCTAGTTAGTGTTAGTTACCTTGTGTAACTCGCTGGTTGATGTATTAATGTTAGTTAACACTAGTTAGTGTTAGTTACCTTGTGTAACTCGCTGGTTGATTGTATTAATGTTAGTTAACGCTAGTTAGTGTTAGTTACCTTGTGTAACTCGCTGGTTGATTTATTAATGTTAGTTAACGCTAGTTAGTGTTAGTTACCTTGTGTAACTCACTGGTTGATTTATTAATGTTAGTTAACGCTAGTTAGTGTTAGTTACCTTGTGTAACTCACTGGTTTGTTATGTTATTATTGTGTTCACTGGTTGATGTATTAATGTTAGTTAACACTAGTTAGTGTTAGTTACCTTGTGTAACTCGCTGGTTGATTTATTAATGTTAGTTAACGCTAGTTAGTGTTAGTTACCTTGTGTAACTCACTGGTTGATTTATTAATGTTAGTTAATTCTAGTTAGTGTTAGTTACCTTGTGTAACTCGCTGGTGAGCAGACTCTGTGTTCTCTCGTCCTTATTCAGAGTTTCTTTCACAGCTTTAGCCGCGTCCCACTGCGCCTCCTGCAGGACAGACACAGTATTACAATAACTACAGGGTTAGGATGGCACAGGGGTTAGGATGGCACACACCTGCACAGACTGAAGCTCCGCCCTCAGCGCCAGAGTGCTGTGTAGCTCCGCCCCATCGGGACACTCTTGGAGTTGATTGGACGACTCGGCAACTGCAGAGCTGGTACCATGGAGACAGACGGTCCTTCTCTGCTCTGTGATTGGCTGGTTTAGAGAGAGGGGCGGAGCCAGAGGGTATACACATGATGTCACAGCTATAAACTTTTACATTTGACATTTGTTTTTTTTGTGGCAATAAAAATATAATATTTAAAGAGGGGGTATTATGCTTTTTTCAATCACATAGCACCAGTCTATAGCATACTACAATGATGACGTAACCTTCTGTTGGTCTGTATATGCAGTAAATTAAAATAACTGCCTTGAATAAAATTGCTCTCTCAAAATGGCTGTACTGAACGTCTTGAAATAGGCCTCTGTCTCTTTAAGAAGCTTTCCGACACGCCCCCTTCAGCACACTGCTGTGGCATCTAAACAACACTACTGTGCGGGGAGGGGGCTCTGCTGAGCTGAGGAGCAGTGGTTGGTGGCTTGGCTGGTGACGAAAGGTCCAGAGGCGTCTCCAGGAGGTGGGGGCGTTCCTAGGAGGACTGAGGCATAGCTACACCTAAAATGGCTGCAGTCTAAGTTTTTACTGATTACTCAAAAATATGTGAATGAGCCAAGGCAACACTCCAGGAATGTGTTTAATGAGGGAATGACATAATAACATGATGTGAAGCTTGAAAAAGTCGATTTTACATAATACCCCCCTTTAAAAACTGCGGCCTGTAGAAACCCTGTGTTAACATCTTTTAATATTCAAATTTAAAGTTAGAGAATCCCTGTTATATACTGTCCTGTTCTTACCTGTATGTGGGCGGGGCTTATATACTGTCCTGTTCTCACCTGTATGATGGGGCGGGGTTTATATACTGTCCTGGTCTTACCTGGGTGAGGGGGCGGGGCTCTGCTGTGATTGACAGGTCCAGGAGGGGACAGGGCGACAAAGACAAGGCCAGACTCAGAGGACGAGGGACAGACGAGAGCGGACTCTCCATCTGAGACACAAACAAAGACTCTGATAAATCACGGTGGATTAAGCCAAGGCACGTTTATTTATACCGTGCATTTCCTACACAAGACAACTCAATGCGCCTAATGTGATTAACATGAGCAGAATGTCAGACGAGCCACAACTTTATCCAGACAAATATATCATGTCCTGAAGGCTCGGCGATGAAGCTATAATCCAAATATGGTCATTTCCTTCTGTGAGAGACGCCCGGTACGGAGAGCTTTAGGGCCGGTTTTCTCTAAATGACGTTTTTGTTCCACTTTAGTCGTTTGTACAGACTCTACAGACTAAACCTCTGAACCCAGCTCCAGTGAAACTCCAGTCTGGCTTTACCTAAATCAAAAAGCTTCATGGAAAAAGTGTCAAAATAGCAACAAAAACAAGATAAAAACACAACAAAACGTAACAAAAAGGAAACAAATAAATAAAAATAAAGAAAGAAAAGAAGCAATAAAAGAGCGTAGTCTGTTTATTGGCGTTTCTGGGCCGATTATTTTATGGGTTTTTTTAGAGACAAAATGTAATAATCTGCAGAAAGAAAAATATGTATTATATTTTTTGTGATAAAATTGCTCATGGGAAACATTGAAATGTAAATAAATAAGAATTTATAATGTTTAGTGTCAATTTCACCTTTAAATCTGGAGGTTCAAATTCCCCCTGGAGTAAAATGAGCCACAAGACACTTTATGTTGACATCTTTAAAAACATATTTTCCAGACGATTTTTGAAGATGTAAACAACTAGAAAACATCCCAAAATGTGTGTAAATAATGTTGTATCTATTGTATACTGATTTTACACAACAACCACTAAACCAGAGAGAGTCTCATCTTCCCCCCACTCTCCCGTATCCACGTTATGCTCTAAACCCTGCAGAGACTTAACACTAACAGACTCTCACCTTCTGGTCTTTTCTGTCGTTAAAAGTCGTGTTTATCCAAAAGTGCAGCAGATAAACTCCACTCTGTGATGAGACTCGTAAATAAAGTGAATCCTCTGAGTAAAATCACACGGACTCCTTTCAAAATCTTTTGTTTTTAAACTTTCGCTCCTTTCGCTGCGTTTCAGCCGCGGATACGACACTTCCGGACTACAATACGACACTTCCGGACTACAACCCTCTTCTTCTACGGCTGGCTCCACAGTGCACTTCCGGCGGAAGCTAGCTGTTGTTAGCTTCTGTTTTTGTACCCGGTGTAAAGCCGAATCTGGCGCAGAATCCTCCGGTCCTGGTTCAGTCCGGGTTTTGGGCGGGTTCGGGACCTGGTCCTGAAGGATCTGCGCTGATTCACGGGGATTTAAACCGAAAACCGCCTTTAAATCGGACAGAATTAGCGTTAGCTGTTAGGAGTTAGCTGTTAGCTATTAGCCTCAAACAGCGCCTCAACCTGAAAATAAACCAACTCGAAATGACTTTATTTGTGTTTTTATTTTATTACGGTTATATTTTAGTGAGAGGAGGGTTTATTCTTTAGTGCCGGGTCAGAATCATTTAATTATTATTAAATGGACAAATAAGACAGAGATATAGTACTCAGTTACATTTACTTTTTAATAACTTACTTTTGAAGTAATTGTACTTCTTAAAGTAGTTTTATCATACAGTACTTTTTACTTCTACTCGAGTAAAATTATAACTAGAAATGCAGCAATGGCTGCGCCATTGCGATTGACTGCGGAACTGCGGTAATCAAATGCAAAAATTGCATAAATTGCATAAATTGGTTAATTTGCATAATCTAATGTTCATAAACTGGTTAAATTGCAAAAAACTGTAAAATGCATAAATTGGTTAATTTGCATAATCTAATTTGCATAAACCGGTAAAATGCATGAACAGTTTAAATTGCACAAACTGTTATGTTGCATAAACTGGTTAAATTGCAAAAAAAACGGTAAAATGCATTAATTGGTTAATTTGCATAAATTATATAAACTGCATTAACTGTTTAAACTTCATAAATCCTAAATGGCATGAATTGTTATGTTGCATAAACTGGTTAAAATGCGTAAACTGGTTAAATTCCATAAAGTGGTTAATTTGCATAAATTGTTTATATTGCATAAACTTTTTAAATTCCATAAACTGGTCAAACTGTTGAAATCGCCTAAATGCTGAAATTGCAGAAGCTGCACAAATGGCTGAAACACTTGGAGTGCCAGAAATCCTATTAAAATGCATTGGCTGGATTCGCCATACACACTAATGGGGCAGAGACCACATACACACCAATGCAAAAATTTCAAATTCCCGTAGAAAAACACTGGAAAACTGCAGAAGGCCAATTTTTCTCAAAACCCACAAGTTGCGGAAGCTGAACATGCACAAATTGCAGAAATTGCAGAAATTGCGGAAAAAAATGCGGAAAAGCATGAATTTGCGGTAGCCCCATTATGCGTCAATGGGAAAAATGTTCGGTATTTCGTCCGATTGCGGAAAAACCGTAAATCGCAGAAGTCCGAAAAGTAATAGCAGGATTCTCCTCAACATGCGGAACGTTTTGATGCATAACTTGCAGAAATTGCACAAAGCATGAAAGTGCTGAAAGGTGCAGAAAATCAGGAAAAATGTGCGGGAATAATAATAATAATAATAAAGAAACGAAAACCAATAATTGACTGCGGAAAATTCCGCAGTCAATCAATGAAGTATCTGTTTCTTACTCGAGTAAAAATAATAGTTATTTTTTCCTCTGAGTAAATATTTAAACGACAGTTTAATTTTGATCAAATCTAAAACAGGCGTAGTTCGTCTCTCGCTCCTTGTTCTTTAGAATTTTTTTTTCTGTATTTCTTGAATTTGTTTCACGATTTTATGTTTTGTTTCACACAATTTATGGCATCAGTGAAAAATAAATCTGACCTTTTCACTTGAGGAAAATTATTTAAAAGTAACGTTACTCTTACTTGAGTAAATATTTCAGTGACTTTACCTCCTCTGGGTTTTATTTACTCCAGAACTTCTCTTTAAGACAGAAATGTGATTCAATCGAGTGACACATGAATAAAGTTATTACAGTAAAAACGGCCCTGTGCTGTTATGAATTACCTTCTATAAAACCAATAAACACATTTTTAGTCCTAATAAATGACTAAAGCGATGCCTCTTCATCAAACACAGATTCATTTTTAACAGAACTCCATAAAAAACACTTTATTACAGAATTGTGCATCGTTCACAACAAAGTTTTAAAGTCAGACCGACCTGAAGATTAAACTTTACAAAACATTTCATCAACAACAAGAAAAAACAAATCTGTGCATTTCACGTTTCACAACGTTCACAAAACAACAATAAGAACAACGTCTGATACAAAAGTCACAGTTAAACAGAAACATTTACGGGAAAAAGGAAAGTTTCTGTTTTTAAAAGTGAAAGCAGTTCTGTTTATTTAACTTTACGGAGAAAGTGCAGACGTTTGGATCAAAGACGGAGCTTTATGTTTCTCTATGGTTCTTTCTTTATGTTTCTGGGTTTTGAACAACATGATAATTACATGTTTATTACCATCATCTCACTCATAAACATGAATAACAGTCTGATAATGAACGTTCTTAAAGTGACAGTCTGTAAGCCCAGCTTTAAAGGCCCTATACCTGTTTTTCTTTTATAACAATGAAAGAGAAGCCACTAATAACTTTCCTATAGGGCTGGGGGCCGTTTTGATACCAGTACTTTAACGATACTTGGTTTTCGATACCGATACTCAAATATGTGAACCGTCTAGAACCAGAAAACAGTAACATGTGAAAGATCTGCACATTTACAATATCAGGTTCATGGGGAATTTTTTTAGGGGAAAATGAGAGAAAATTTGGAGAAATGTAAAGAAAATATTAGACATAAAAATTGACCAAAATGATGAAATTTAATTGAGAATTTCACAAATGAAATTGTGAAAATTAGAAAAAAATTGGGGCAAAATAAGAAAATTGGGAAAAATGTTGCCTTTTTTTTAATTTGAGCTGAAACAAACAAGTCGCTTCCTTTAATGCTGTCTGTGGACCAACAGCATAAAAACTTGGAACTAAAGCTACAGAATTTTTTTCGGTTCCTGCATTCGATACTTTCATTTTTTCGATAGAACCTAAAAAAAATTCCAATACCAAACTGGCATCATTTAACGGTGCCCAGGTCTAGTCGTGTCCAAACTCATTCCCGACTTTCTGAACAGATCTGTCGCCTCTTAATTCCACAGGGACGAGTTCATCGGCTCATTTCACAACAAAAAAAGAAAGTTCATGAAATTGATGCAAACGCTTTAGAATTAGATGGACAGTGTTTTTCCCACAAATGTCTGAGTTTACAGTAAACTAAAGGACAAAAGAAGAGTCAGGTACAGAGCCTTTAAGAGAGAGACATTTCAAAAGCAAACACACAGGCCCCTCCCTGTGAAAAAATATCACGTCAAATATCAGGTCATTATACGAGAGCTATTACATTTAAACGTTTAAACTTACAGACTGTCACTTTAAATCATAACCTGACTTTGATCTTCAAACATGTGACACCTCTGAAACATCTCAGCTCGAGCTCCGCGTCTGAGGCTGATTTGACTCATGAAAACAGAAAATCCCGTCGCAGTTTGACGAGAATCGAAAAGTTTCAGTGCAACGTTTTACAGCGCAAAGGCTCGCAGCTGATTGGCCGGGAGCTGACGGCCCTCGCAGCTGATTGGCCGGGAGCTGACGGCCCTCGCAGCTGATTGGCCAGGAGCTGACGGCCCTCGCAGCTGATTGGCCGGGAGCTGACGGCCCTCGCAGCTGATTGGCCAGGAGCTGACGGCCCTCGCAGCTGATTGGCCAGGAGCTGACGGCCCTCGCAGCTGATTGGCCGGGAGCTGACGGCCCTCGTAGCTGATTAGTCGAGGCTTTCCCTGATTGGCGCTGTGGGCGGAGCTGCGTCTCATTGGTCGCTTCCTGATTGTCTCAGCAGTGATTGGTCGGTTATTGCAGTTTAGCTCGAGGCTAAAGCTAACGCTACTTTAGCAAACGCTTCAGGAAGTGTCGCTCTGGCGCCCCTGTGGCCGACTCACTTCAGTGAAAACTACATTTGTTTTTAAACCTCTTTTCCCGCCTTTAAGAGATCTAAAGGTTTACAGCCTATAGGCCAGAGTAACGCCTCATTTGAAAGCTAAGACCTACAAAACTCATCTCAGCTTCTTATTTGTTATGATTTGTCCTTTTTGGTCGTGTTTCATCACGTTTTTGTTTCTTATTGGAAATGTTTTTGTGGCTTGGTCAAAACGACCAAGCGCTGTGGTTAAAATGTGAAACAAAAACAAGTCTGAGTTTTGTAGGTTTTTCATTAGAGGCTTTTCTTATCCAGAAGCTTTTTTGATTTGGGTAAAACTGGATAAAGTCAGCTCGGTTCAGGCGAGGGTAAAAAGTTAAGAGTGAAAATCATCGATGGGTTTATTCTCCGCTCGTGCCTGGTCCGGGTTCGAATCCCTGAACGCACAGGTTACAACCCAATACTGAAAACATGTACAATAGCTTCCCTCTGACTCTGAATCCCAATGTCTGGAAGACTCCGTTTGTGTCGACGCTACACTTTGTTTCTGGGTCAGTTTTGGTTTTTACAAAAGTGAAAACCGTTCAGTAAAAACACAGTAAAAGTTTGTTTATAAAAGTCTCTTCTTCTTCTCTGCCTCAGAATGTGCCATCAGAGATATGTGTGAGAACAGCGCCCCCTGTGCCTCGCTCGGGGATTCTGCTCCTCGGTTTGTGGTTCCAGTCCTGCAGGTTCTTAAGGTGCGTTCAGACCGAACGTGCGTCCACGCTCCGTCAGCCTCTAGTTGAAGCCAACATGGCCGCTTCACACTCGCGAGAAACGCCTGTTTGCTGCGCGTGAAGTTTTGCAGCGTCATAATTAGGAGGCGTGTCATACAACTCAGGCTGAGCGCAAACCGCCATGATCAACTTCTCCTCCATGCTGCAGGTCAGGGGCGCAACTACCGCAACTACCCCCCTCCTCACACTCACACTCACACTCACACTCACACTCACACTCACACACACACACACACACACACACACACACACACACACACCACACACACACACACACACACACACACACACACACACACACACACACGGCTCTTTGATGGTTGTTGTTTAAAAAAAAAAAAAAAGTAAATAAATACCCTCTGAATTGACTTTATTTTAACGAAAATGTCACTATTTCACACAATATAGCATCGACATTTCCCTCTATGGAGTTTGTTATCACAAAAAAACAATCACACGGCTGATTAAAAGCAATTCTTTCATTCGTTTACCTTTTCTCCTCTCCCTCTCTCTCCCTCGCACAAGACGGGAGAAAACAACGCAAGTGAAAGAGGTGTTTTGCTTCAACGCGATCTCTGATCTCCTGTGTTATTATTTCATTAGGACTTTTATTCCTCAAACATATTGCCTTATGCTCACTTTGAGCTCCTCGTGGGGGTGGAGATTACTGTCCCTCTGCCAATCCTACACTCCTCTCTGCCAATCCTACACTCCTCTCTGCCAATCCTACACTCCTCTCTGCCCCACTCCAGCAGTGACTTTTGTTTTGCAAAATAAGCACAACTAAAGTGACGCCCCTCCCCCAAAGAGGAATTTTTTTTTAAAAATACTCCGCGAACCCGTTCATATCGTTCACTGTAAAGACTCGTTCAAAAGAGCCGGATCGTTCGCGACCGACACATCACTATTGGCGCCCCTATGAAAGGCATATATTGCGTTTGCCCTTTTTGCTCCACTGCTGCAGGTAACAGGTGACCTCACTATTTGAGCCCAGGCCCTGATTGGTTAACAAGGCGTAAATGAACGCTCGTGTAGATTGTGATTACTTGAGTGCATGAAGCAGTGGGCGGGGCCTCCCTGCTCGTGTACCGCGCTGTTCTCACTGGCTTTGACGCGCGTTTGTCCTCATCTGCTCACATTTGCAACGCTTCATACGCGCGGACATCTTTGCTTACATTTCGAAGCGCGTCGAAGCGTCTACATAGGGTTAACATGGAAGTGGTGGCGTGTCAGCGTTTGGTCTGTACGCACCATTAGTCTGGGCCTCTGTCTGGGCCTCTGTCTGGGTGCTCTGCGGGTGCTCTCTGTCGGGTTTTCGGGTGCTCTCTGTCATGTTTTCGGGTGCTCTCAGTCGGGTTTTCTCAGTCGGGTTTTCGGGTGCTCTCAGTCGGGTTTTCTCAGTCGGGTTTCGGGTGCTCTCAGTCGGGTTTTCGGGTGCTCTCAGTCGGGTTTTCGGGTGCTCTCAGTCGGGTTTTCTCAGTCGGGTTTTCGGGTGCTCTCAGTCGGGTTTTCCCTCAGTGCTCGTTGGGCATGTGGCGGATGGTGTGGAAGATCCAGTCCATCTTTGTGCTCCAGCCGCCGTGATGAGCGTCGTTCATCTGTTTACTGAAGTACTCCAGCGCCTCCTGCTGGCTCTTCTCTGTAACACAGTAAGACACAGTAAGAAGTGTCCAGTACGATACCAGCTCTTTAACGACACTTGGTTTCTGATACTTATACTATAATATCTGTTGTCTAGAACCAGAACAGAACAATAATGAGTGGAAGATCAGCACATTTACAATATCAGGTTCATCTCCAATGTTAAGAAATGTGTGGAAAAAATGGGGAATTATTTGGGGGACATTGCTGCAAAAACAAGCAATAAGCTTTTTTACAGAGATAAAAGAACTTGGTGGAATGGGATTGTCTCTCTTCAGATTCTATTACTGGTCGTGTAATATATCTTTGTCTTTCTGGTGTAATGCAAAGGGACTGACTGGGTTGAGATGGAGAATCAGAGTTGTTCTTCTACCTCGTTACAAGCATTGATTTATTCTTCCTTAAAGACTACTCATACTGTAAAAATATGGCATCAAATTAGAAAACATTTTAAATGGCAGATATTTCAGTATTAACCCCGATTACACGTAACCCTGAGTTCAGCCAGCACTTCGTCAAGTTGCTTTTTTTCAGTGAAAAGTCAAAGAAATCCATTCGATACAGGATCTGTTTATTGAAAATGTGTTTGCGTCTTTTGATCAGTTGCATCAGAAATATCAAATCGCTAATGCAGATTTTTTTTTATATTTACAAATTCGTAGCTTTGTTAAATCAGTGTTCCCTTTGTTTCCTCGTCAGCCTCCCAGCTCAGACATGAATACTATACTTTTAAAAAATCAGCTGAAAAAAGGTTCAGTTTCTAAAATATGTAATGAACTGTCAGATATGGAATATATAACTTCACTTGATCACTTAAAAGAAGCAACAGGACATTAGAATAAACATCAGTGTATCTCAATGGACTAAAGCTCAAGACGACGTCCACTCATCTTCAGTCTGTGAAGGAACAGGCTTCACTGGCTCACACTTTTTGGAACTGTCCTAACAGTTTACTGGACAAAATGTTTTAAATTACTGTCTGATGTTTGAAGAACACAGTTACACCCTGACCTGTGCTTGCACTTTGTGGAGAACCTCCAGTAACGGCTAATCTAGTTAAATGGACAAGCGCTTTTCTACCTTTATCAGGCCCAAAGCGCTTTACAGTAAAGAACCAGTCACCCTTTCACTCTCTCATTCATACACCAGTACCCAGACACTGGAGGCAAGTAGGGTGAAGTGTCTTGCCCAAGCACACAATGACAGTGTGCATTTGCGGGAGCTGGGATTCGAACCCACGACCTTCCAATCACGAGACGACCCGATACCGTCGCCCCAAGCAGAAAACTGTTATTAAATGTATTTCAGTGCTATTGAGAAGACTGATATTACTGAAGTGGAATAAAAAAACACTCCAACTTTATTAATTAGCTACATGATGTTATGAACCACGTTCAGTTGGAAAAAAATCTGTTTAATTGGAAGGGAAAGTGGATCATTTTTATTTGACGTGGGATCCGTTTCTGGGATGCTTTGAAGGGTTCAGGCAGAAATAGAGAAATATTAGTAATAAATGAACAAAAATGAGGGAAACAACTTCCTGAAAGACTGTGACAAATATAAGAAAAAATGTGTAAAGTAAAATAAAAATGGGGCAAACACTGGTCACAAACCAAACACTTGCAATTGGAGACGGGGGGGGGGGGATTTACCCAGCCCTAGCGGAGGACTTTACCCCAGGGCGAGCGTTTCAGGACTTACCCAGGGCGAGCGTTTTACAGAGGACTTACCCAGGGCGAGCGTTTCAGGACTTACCCAGGGCAAGCGTTTTACGGAGGACTTACCCAGGCGAGCGTTTCAGGACTTACCAGGCGGAGGGTTTCAGGACTTACCCAGGGCGAGCGTTTCCAGGACTTACCCAGGGCGAGGGTTTTCAAGGACTTACCCAGGGCAAAAGCGTTTCAGGAACTTTACCCCAGGGCGATTGCGTTTTCAGGACTTACCCAGTGGCAAGCGTGTTCAGGACCTTACCCAGGGCGAGGTTTCAGGACTTACCCAGTGGCGATGGGTTTTCAGGACTTACCCAGGGCGAGGGTTCAAGGACTTAACCACAGGGCGAGGGTTTCAGGAACTTACCCAGGGCAAGGCGTTTCATGGACTTTACCAGTGGCAAGGCGTTTCCAGGACTTACCCAGGGCGTAGGGTTTCAGGACTTACCTCAGGGCGAGCGTTTTCAGGATCTTACCCAGGGTGAGCGTTTCAGGACCTTGACGCCAGGGCGAGGTGTTTCAGAACTTACTCTAGGGCGAGGGTGTTTTGTGGATGGACTTACCCAGGGTGATGCGTTTTCAGGACTTACCCAGGGCGAGGGTTTCAGGACTTACCCAGGGCGAGGGTTTCAGGACTTACCCAGGGGAGGCGTTTTACAGAGGACTTACCCAGGTGCGAGGGTTTGTGGAAGGACTTACCCAGGGCGAGGGTTTCCAGGACCTTACCGCAGGGCAAGCGTTTCAGCGACTTACCCAGGGCGAGCCGTTTAGCGGAAGGACTTAACCCAGGGCGAGGGTTTTTAACGGAGGACTTAACCCAGGGCGATGGGTTTGGTGGAGGACTTTACCCAGGGCGAAGGGTCTTCAGGACTTAGCCCCAGGGCAACGCCGTTTCAGGAACTTACCCAGGGCTGAGGGTTTCAGGACTTACCCCAGGGCGAGGGTTCCAGGACTTACCCCGGGCAACGCGTTTCAGAATGTACCCAGGGCAAGCGTTTCAGGACTTACCCAGGGCAAGCGTTTCAGGACTTACGCCCCAGGGCAATAGCGTTTCAAGACTTACCCAGGGCGAGGTTTCAGGACTTACCCAGGGCTGAGGGTTTTTAGGACGTTACCCAGGGCGAGGGTTTCAGGACTTACCCAGGGCGAGGGTTTCAGGACTTACCCAGGGCGAGGGTTTTACGGAGGACTTACCCCAGGGCGAGGGTTTCAGGACTTACCCAGGGCGAGGGTTTCAGGACTTACCCAGGGCAGCGTTTCAGGACTTACCCAGGGCGAGGGTTTCAGGACTTACCCAGGGCAAGCGTTTCAGGACTTACCCAGGGTGAGCGTTCAGGACTTACCCAGGGCGAGGGTTTTGCGGAGGATTTACCCAGGGCGAGGGTTTCAGGACTTACCCAGGGCGAGGGTTTCAGGACTTACCCAGGGCGAGGGTTTCAGGACTACCAGAAGTTTAGATACCCAGGGCGAGCGTTTAGAACTTACCCAGAGGCGAGCGTTTTGTGGAGGACTTACCCAGGGCGAGGGTTTTGCGGAGGATTTACCCAGGGCGAGGGTTTTGCGGAGGATTTACCCAGGGCGAGGGTTTCAGGACTTACCCAGGGCGAGGGTTTTGCGGAGGATTTACCCAGGGCGAGGGTTTCAGGACTTAGCCAGGGCGAGGGTTTCAGGACTTACCCAGGGCGAGGGTTTCAGGACTTACCCAGGGCGAGCGTTTTTAAGAACTTACCCAGGGCGAGCGTTTTAACCGGAGGACTTACCCAGGGCGAGGTTTTACGGAGGACTTACCAGGGCGAGGGTTTTACGGAGGACTTACCCCAGGGCGAGGGTTTTACGGAGGACTTACCCAGGGCGAGGGTTTTACGGAGGACTTACCCAGGGCGAGCGTTTTACGGAGGACTTACCCAGGGCCGGAGGGGTTTTTACGGAGGACTTACCCAGGGCGAAGGGTTTCAGGACTTACCCAGGCGAGGGTTTCAGGACTTACCCAGGGCGAGGGTTCAGGACTTACCCAGGGCGAGGGTTTCAGGACTTACCCAGGGCAAGCGTTTCAGGACTTACCCAGGGCGAGGGTTTCAGGACTTACCCAGGGTGAGGGTTTTTGCGGAGGATTTACCCAGGGCGAAGCGTTTTAAACGGTAGGACTTAACCCAGGGCGAGGGGTTTTAACGGAGGACTTACCCAGGGCGAGGGTTTTACGGAGGACTTACCCAGGGCGAGGGTTTCAGGCTTACCCAGGGTGAGGGTTTTTGCGGAGGAATTTACCCAGGGCGAGGGTTTTGTGGAGGACTTACCAGGGCGAAGTGTTTTTGTGGAGACTTACCCAGGGCGAGGGTTTGCGGAGGACCTTACCCAGGGCGAGGGTTTTACGGAGGACTACCCAGGGCGAGGGTTTTGCGAGGATTTCACCAGGGCGAGCGTTTCAGGACTTACCCAGGCGAGCGTTTTGCGGAGGATTTCACCGCAGGGCGAGGGTTTCAGGAATTTACCCAGGGCGAGCGTTTTTGCGGAGGATTTACCCAGGGCGAGCGTTTCAAAGGAACTGTACCCAGGGCGAGCGTTTTGCGGAGGACTTTACCGCAGGGCGAGGGTTTCAGGACTTACCCAGGGCGAGGGTTTTGCGGAGGATTTACCCAGGGCGAGCGTTTCCAGGACTTACCCAGGGCGAGGGTTTCAGGACTTACCGCAGGGCGAGCGGTTTTGCGGAGGACTTACCCCCCAGGGCGAGGTTTCAGGACTTAACCCAAGGGGCGAGGGTTTTGGCGAGGATTTACCCAGGGCGAGGGGTTTCAGGTACTTACCCAGGGCGAGCGTTTCAGGGAACTCCAGGGCGAGGGTTTTCGACTTACCAGGGCGAGGGTTTCAGGACTTACCCAGGGCGAGGGTTTCAGGACTTACCCAGGCGAGGGTTTCAGGACTTACCCAGGGCGAGCGTTTCAGGACTTACCC
This sequence comes from Neogobius melanostomus, assembly GCA_007210695.1. Classification (NCBI taxonomy): domain Eukaryota; kingdom Metazoa; phylum Chordata; class Actinopteri; order Gobiiformes; family Gobiidae; genus Neogobius; species Neogobius melanostomus. Next base: position 48,747 of record VHKM01001246.1, on the reverse strand, counting down.
CAGGGCGAGGTTTCAGGACTTACCAGGGCGAGCGTTTCAGGACTTACCCAGGGCGAGGGTTTCAGGACTTACCCAGGGCGAGCGTTTCAGGACTTACCCAGGGCGAGGGTTTCAGGACTTACCCAGGGCGAGCGTTTCAGGACTTACCCAGGGCGAGGGTTTCAGGACTTACCCAGGGCGAGCGTTTCAGGACTTACCCAGGGCGAGCGTTTCAGGATTTACCCAGGGCGAGCGTTTCAGGACTTACCCAGGGCGAGCGTTTCAGGACTTACCCAGGCGAGGGTTTCAGGACTTACCCAGGGCGAGCGTTTCAGGACTTACCCAGGGCGAGGGTTTCAGGACTTACCCAGGGCGAGCGTTTCAGGACTTACCCAGGCGAGGGTTTTGCGGAGGATTTACCCAGGGCGAGCGTTTCAGGACTTACCCAGGGCGAGGGTTTTGCGGAGGATTTACCCAGGGCGAGCGTTTCAGGACTTACCCAGGGCGAGGGTTTCAGGACTTACCCAGGGCGAGGGTTTTGCGGAGGACTTACCCAGGGCAAGCGTTTCAGGACTTACCCAGGCGAGCGTTTCAGGACTTACCAGGGCGAGCGTTTTGCGGAGGACTTACCCAGGGCGAGCGTTTCAGGACTTACCCAGGGCGAGCGTTTCAGGACTTACCCAGGGCGAGCGTTTCAGGACTTACCCAGGGCGAGGGTTTTGCGGAGGATTTACCCAGGGCGAGCGTTTCAGGACTTACCCAGGGCGAGGGTTTTGCGGAGGATTTACCCAGGGCGAGCGTTTCAGGACTTACCCAGGGCGAGGGTTTCAGGACTTACCCAGGGCGAGGGTTTTGCGGAGGACTTACCCAGGGCGAGCGTTTCAGGACTTACCCAGGGCGAGCGTTTCAGGACTTACCCAGGGCGAGCGTTTTGCGGAGGACTTACCCAGGGCGAGCGTTTCAGGACTTACCCAGGGCGAGCGTTTCAGGATTACCAGGCGAGCGTTTCAGGACTACCAGGGCGAGGGTTTCAGGACTTACCCAGGGCGAGCGTTTCAGGACTTACCCAGGGCGAGGGTTTGCGGAGACTTACCCAGGGCGAGCGTTTCAGGACTTACCCAGGGCGAGCGTTTCAGGACTTACCCAGGGCGAGCGTTTCAGGACTTACCCAGGGCGAGCGTTTTGCGGAGGACTTACCCAGGGCGAGCGTTTCAGGACTTACCCAGGGCGAGCGTTTCAGACTTACCCAGGGCGAGCGTTTTGCGGAGGACTTACCCAGGGCGAGCGTTTCAGGACTTACCCAGGGCGAGCGTTTTGCGGAAGGACTTACCAGGGCGAGCGTTTTGCGGAGGATTTACCCAGGGCGAGGGTTTCAGGACTTACCCAGGGCAAGCGTTTCAGACTTACCCAGGCAAGCGTTTCAGACTTACCAGGGCAGGTTTCAGGACTTACCCAGGGCGAGGGTTTCAGGACTTACCCAGGGCGAGGGTTTCAGGACTTACCCAGGGCGAGCGTTTTAGGACTTACCCAGGGCGAGCTCTTTACGGAGGACTTACCCAGGGCGAGGGTTTTGCGGAGGACTTACCCAGGGCGAGCGTTTTACGGAGGACTTACCCAGGGCGAGCGTTTTGCGGAGGTAGCGATGTCGTCGAAGCTCTGCAGCTCCGGCATCCCGCTGCCGAGCATCAGGGAGAACAGGTTTATGAAGAGAGAGGCGTGGCTCCGGATCGCCAGGTACGCAGCGTAACACATCTCCTGGAACCTGCAGAGAAACAGGGAAAGTAACAAGAGCTGCTTCACCTTATGTTAGGGAACTGCTCCTGTGCTGAGTTTGGACTAAGCACCCGTAGGGGGCAGCGAGGCCAAAGGTCGGTGAGAACTTTCACTCAAATCTGTTGTGCGTGGATTTGCAAAGCCCCTCTGGGTTTAGTCCTTACCTCTGGAACTCCTTGGTCTTGGTCGACTCCTGATTTACTCCTAGTTTAGTCCTGGTTTAGTCTTACCTCTGGAACTCCTTGGTCTTGGTCGACTCCTGGTTTAGTCCTAGTTTAGTCCTGGTTTAGTCCTTACCTCTGGAACTCCTTGGTCTTGGTCAACTCTTGGTTTAGTCCTAGTTTAGTCCTGGTTTAGTCCTTACCTCTGGAACTCCTTGGTCTTGGTCGACTCCTGGTTTACTCCTAGTTTAGTCCTGGTTTAGTCCTTACCTCTGGAACTCCTTGGTCTTGGTCGACTCCTGGTTTAGTCCTAGTTTAGTCCTGGTTTAGTCCTTACCTCTGGAACTCCTTGGTCTTGGTCAACTCTTGGTTTAGTCCTAGTTTAGTCCTGGTTTAGTCCTTACCTCTGGAACTCCTTGGTCTTGGTCAACTCTTGGTTTAGTCCTAGTTTAGTCCTGGTTTAGTCCTTACCTCTGGAACTCCTTGGTCTTGGTCGACTCCTGAGCTCCTTTACTGATGACGATGAGAAAGTCCTGCGTCAGAACGAACGGAACTCTCTCGCGTTTGTATCCAAACTTCTTCTTCTTATGGTCCAGGAAGTGCCCGAAGTCGATGTGGAACAACTGCAACAGAGACATGGGTTAGACCGGGGTTTAGACGAGGATATGGCTGGGTTTGAGTCTGGGTCAGGGTTAGGGTTCTCAGACCTGTCCATTCTCCTTGACATGATGTTAGAGTTGTGGCAGGTTTGTTTAGTATTAGGGTCTTGATTAGGGTAACGGTTTTGGGTTTTGGGTTAGGTTCAGGGTCTGGGTTTGGGTCTGGGTTAGAGTCTGGGTTTGGGTCAGTGTTAGGGTTCTCAGACCTGTCCGTTCTCCTTGACCATGATGTTAGAGATGTGGCAGGTTTGTGTTAGTATTAGGGTCTGGATTAGGGTAACGGTTTTGGGTTAGGTTCAGGGTCTGGGTTTGGGTCTGGGTCTGGGTTTTGAGTCTGGGTCAGGGTTTGGGTTCTCAGACCTGTCCGTTCTCCTTGACCATGATGTTGGAGTTGTGTCGGTCGCCGATGCCCAGGATGAAGGTGGCGACACAGTACCCGGCGCAGGAGCGAGTGAACAGGTCGATGGCCCGGTCGTACCTGGGGTTAAACAGGCAGATGACGTTAGTGACACAATCTGCATACCCAGTCCCTGAGGGTTCATCAGACAGTAGTAGTAACAGTGGTAGTAGTAGTAGTAGTAGTAGTTGTACTCACGCCTCGCCTCTGTTCTTCTCTTTTATCCAATGATGCAGTGTGTTAGAGTTGAACTGTAGCGCCCCCTTCAGGCCACCTTTACACTGGATCTGCATTATGGTGTAACTGTTCTTCACGGCTTCGATCAAACCCACACAGTCTCCGATGGACAGGCATCCGTACGGCAGCATCCTACCGGAAATAAACCAGGAATATAAAAATATAACATGTCCTACACATAAAACAAAGCCCCACACAGGCTCCGATGAACAGGCCTCCAGTAATTATACGGTAAATATCTCCAGTAATTATACGGTAAATATCTCCAGTAATTATACGGTAAATATCTCCCTACGATCGCAGCAGTCTGTTCGAGCAGCTGTCCTTAAATCTGACTAAAATAAGATGATCATGTGAAAATAACAGAATCATGTATAATTTTGCTTTCACTTCACAGTTGTCTGTTACTTGTGTGTGAACCTTCAGTAAAAAATTCAAAATAAAATCTTTACGTTTAGGGTTGTAAACATGACAAAATGTGGCAAAAGTTCAAGGTGTATTAGTACTTTCGCAAGGCACTGTAGTTGATCTACTTTTTGCATTATAGTATCTCTCAGAAGGGCCAGAGGTTCTGTGCTGGAGAGCCGGATTAGCCCCGGGCCTAAAGTTGCCTATCCCTGCTGTAGAGGTCATGGTTTGAGGAGACTAACCTGAGGTCCAGATGTTTAGGAGGACTGGAGGAGGTCAGACTAACCTGAGGTCCAGATGTTTACGAGGACTGGAGAAGGTCAGACTAACCTGAGGTCCAGATGTTTAGGAGGACTGGAGAAGGTCAGACTAACCTGAGGTCCAGATGTTTAGGAGGACTGGAAGAGGTCAGACTAACCTGAGGTCCAGGCCTTGGTTCTGCCAGATGTTCTCCATGATTTTGATGATCTGCAGCGTCAGCATGTCCTGCCTCAGATCTGGGACAAACAACAAAGTGTTTGCATCAGTTTAGCATCACTTTAGCATCACTTTAGCATCACGCTCAGTCTCTGTGTTTTAAGGTTCATTTTCAAGTCTGAAACAGTTTCTATTCTGGAGGATGTTTTTTGGTTCTGGTCATGTGATCTAGTCAGCATTATAAGGTATGAGGTTAGTTAGAGTCAGTTAGTGTGAGTCTTTGGTTAGGGTTAGGCTTGTGTGTAGATTTAGTTAGGGTTAGTGAGTTTGCCGTTACCGTCTCCGTTCTTGAAGATGATCTCGTTGTTTGGTGTAGTTTTGTTGTTAGGATTAGGTTTATTTTTCGTGGATTTATTTGGGGTTTGTTCCAGAGTTAGTATGAGTCTTTAGTTAGTGTCAGGGTTAGTTATAGGTTTAGGTGCTGTTACCGTCTCCGTTCTTGAAGATGATCTCGTTGTTGGTGAACAGCAGCTCTGACATGATGTCAGGGTTTTCCCAGTTGAGCCACAGGGGGCGCTTCGCCGACGACAGGATCCGGCACTCGTCCAAACTGGAAACACACACGGTTCCGAGTTTTAGTTTTAGGATTAGGAGTAGTTTTAGTGTTAGTAGTCCAGGTCAGAGTAGAGAACACAAAGTAGAGAACAGAAATATTTTGCAGTATTTGTACTGTAGCAGTCTGAGCTGGTGCACAGGGTTGAGTACAGTATGTGCAGTCTATTAGCAGTAGTATTGTAGCAGTAGTAATTTGCAGTAATATGTAGTAGTAAATTGTGGCATAGTATCCTGCAGTATTTGTACCGTAAGGAAGCCCGAGCTGGTGCACAGGGTTGAGTGGAGAGACGAAGCCCTGCAGCGCCTTCCAATATATAATCCAGTGACGAGACATGTGCTCAACCAGGAACTTCATCTCAATCTAAGTACCAAAATCAGAGGAGAGGGGCCGGGGTCAGAGAGAGGCCCAGGAACGCCAATCAGAGGAGGGAGCGTGGGGTCAGAGTGAGTGAGAGTAGGGGGAGTTAGGGGGAAGTTCACCTGATGTATTCGTCGACAGTTAAGATGTTCCAGACCTTCCTGCGTCTCGTCTTCTTCTCTGCTTCAGCGTGTCCGTCAGATTCACCAGTTTATCCATCGCCTCCACCTAAAACATGTACAACAGGTCCAGCTCACCGAGCCTTCACACCCACCCCCTTCACGACCCTCTGAACCTTCCCCCTGTCTATGAAGCCCCTCCTCACCTGTCCTCTACGAATCCCTCCCCCTGACCTGTCCATGACCTTCTACACCCTTGTCTGTTGAGGTGCTTCAGGTACATCCTGCAGGCGCAGCAGAAGGCCTGTAGATGGGTTTCACCTTGTCTGTTGAGGTGCTTTCAGGTAACATCTGCAGGCGCAGCAGAAGGCCTGTACGATGGGTTTTCTCACCTGTCTGTTGAGGTGCTCAGGTACATCCTGCAGGTGTGGCAGAAGGCCTGTAGATGGGTTTCTCACACTGTCGTTGAGGTGCTTCAAGCAGAAAAGGGGAGGTAGCATGCCTGCAGGCGCGGCAAGAAAGGCCTGTAGATGGTTTCTCCCCTGACTTAAATTGAATGGGTTTCTGCACCTGTCCTGTTGATGTGCTCAGGTACACATCCCGCAGGCGCGGCAGAAGGCCTGTAATGGGTTTCTCCCCCTGCTTATTGATGGGTTTCTCACCTGTCTGTTGAGGTTGCTTCAGGTACATCCCGCATGGCCACGGCAGAAGGCCTGTAGATGGGTTTCTCCCACCTGTCTGTTGAGGTGCTTCAGGTACAATACCTGCAGGTGTGGGCAGAAGGCCTGGGTAGATGGGTTTCTTACTCTCTGTTGAGGTGCTTCAGGTACATCCGCAGGCACGGCAAGAAGGCCGTAAGATGGGCTTTTCACCTGTCTGTTGAGAGTGCTTTCAGGTAATCTGTCAGGCGCGGCAGAAGGGCCTGTAGATGGGTGTTTCTCACCTGTCTGTTGCAGGTGCTCAGGTAGCATCCCGCAGGTGCGCAGAAGGCCTGTAGATGGGGTTTCTCAACCTGTCCTGTTGAGGTCCTTCAAGGTACAATCCTGCAGTGTGGCAGAAGGCTGGTAAAGATGGGGTTTTCTCACCTGTTCCGTTGAGCGCTGCTTCAGGTACATCCCGCAGGCACGGCAGAAGGCCTGTAGATGGGTTCTCACCTGTCCCTGTTGAAGGTGCTTCAGGTACATCCCGCAGGCGCGGCAGAAGGCTCCAGGAGGACCCAAACCTCCGCACACGTCTTGTGGTGCATCTCAGACTTGAGGTGCAGCAAGAAGGACAGTGTCCGATCCTCTGATTGGTAAAGCCTTTTTAAATTCAGGGAAACGGGCCAATGGGTACCAGGTACATTTCGTATTCAGCACCCTTGCGGGAGTACACAGGAGTACCTCAGAATACTCCAGCAAACACCTACATAACACCGCCCATAAACATACAGTACAATTCATCTGCAGAGCTAGACTCATCTGCTGTGTATTCACCGACAAGAAGCTGGAGGAGTCCCAGGATTCGACCCCTGGGGGACTCCCACAGGTCAAGACGGAACCTGGGACCAGTTAAGAGTCCAGCAGGAGTTTATCAAGGTTTATTCTAAAGTAAAATACTTGACGAGTTGCCAGTAGTAGTAGTGTAGTAGTAGAAGCAGTAGTAGTATAGAAGCGAGTAGTAGTAGTGGTTAGTAGTACCTGTACGAGTTTTTTGCAGTAATAGCAGTAGTAGTAGTAGTATGATAGTAGTGTAGTAGACGTGTACGAGTAGCAGTAGTAGTAGTAGTAGTAGTAGTATCAGTAGTAATCAGAGTATAGTAGTAGTAGTGAAGTAGTAGTAGTAATAGTAGTAGGTAGTAGTGAGTTAGCAGTAGTAGTAGTAGAGTAGTAGTAGTAGTAGTAGCTGTACGAGTTGCAGTATGTAGCAGTAGTAGTGAGTAAGTAGTAGTAACCGGTCGAGTTGCAGTACTAGCAGTAGTAGTAGTAGTAGTAGTAGTAGTATTAGTAGTAGTGGTAGTAGTAGAGTAACGGTAGTAGTAGTAGTAGTAGTAGTAGTAGTGGTTAGCAGTAGTATCAGTAGTAGTAGTAGTAGTAGTGGTAGCAGTTAGTATCATAGTAGTAGTAGCAGTAGTAGTAGTAGTAGTAGTAGCAGTAGTGTAGTAGCGTAGTAGTAAGTAGTACCTGTACGAGTATGCAGTATAGCAGTAGTAGTAGTAGTAAGTAGTAGTAGTAGTACCTGTACGAGTTTGCAGTCAGTAGCAGTAGTAGTAGTAAAGTAGTAGTAGTAGTAGTAGTAGTAGTAGTAGTAGTACTAGTAGCTTACGAGTTGGCAGTTAGTACAGTAGTTAGTAGTTAGTAGTAGTAGTAGTAGTACCCTGTAACGAGTGCAGTAGTATCAGTAGTAGTAGTGTAGTAGTAGTAGTACCGTACGAGTTTGCAGTAGTAGCAGTAGTAGTAGTAGTAAAGTAGTAGTAGTAGTAGTAGCAGTAAGTAGTAGTAGTAAGCCTGTAACGATTGGCAGTAGTAGCCAGTAGTAGTTCAGTAGTAAGTAACTAGCATAGTACCTGTACGAGTTGCAGTAGAGCAGTAGTAGTAGCAGTAGTAAAGTAGTAGTACCTGTACAGTTGCAGTAGTAGCGTAGTATAGTATCAGTAGTAGCAGTAGTATCCTGTTAACGAGTTGCAGTAGTAGCAGTAGTAGCAGTAGTAGTAGTAGTAGTATAGTAGTACTTACGAGTTGCAGTAGTAGCAGTAGTAGTAGTAGTAGTAGTAGTAGTACGCTGTAGAGTTGCAGTAAGTATCATAGTAGTAGTGTAGTAGTAAGTAGTAGGCAGTAGAAGCAGTAGTAGTAGTAGTAGTAGTAGTTAGTATAGTAGTAGTAGTAGTACAGTATGAGTTGCAGTAGCAGCAGTAGTGGAAGACAGTAGTAGTAGTAGTAGGTACCTGTAATGAGTTCTGCAGTAAGCAGCAGTAGTGGAGCAGTAGTAGTAGTAGTAGTAGTGCCTGTACGAGTTGGCAGTAGTAGTAGTAGTAGTACCTGTACGAGTTTAGGTAGTAGTAGTAGTTAGTAGTAGTAGTAGTACCTGTACGAGTTGCAAGTTAGTAGTAGTAGTAGTACCTGTACTGGAGTTGCAGTAGTAGCAGTGTAGTAGTAGTAGTAGTGCAGTAGTAGCAGTAGTAGTAGTAGTAGTTACGTAGTAGTAGTAGTAGTATTAAGTAGTAGTGGTAGTAGTAGCAGTATATGGTCTGTAGTAGTAGTAGTAGTAGTAGAGCAGCAGCAGTAGTAGTAGTAGTAGTAGTAGTAGTATCAGTAGTATCCAGTAGTAAGTAGTAGTAGTAGTAAGTAGTAGGTAGTAGTAGTAGTAGAAGCAGTAGTAGTAGTGGTAAGTAAGTAGATAGTAGTATTAGTAAGTAGTGGTAGTAGTACGTGTACGAGTAGCAGTAGTAGTAGTAGTAGTAAGTAGTTAGTTAGTAGCAGTAGTAGTAGTAGTAGTAGTAGTAGCAGTAGCGGTAGTAGTAGTAGTAGTAGTAGCAGTAGTAGTAGAGCAGTATAGTAGTAGTAGCAGTGTAGTAGTATAGTAGAGTAGTAGGGCAGTAGTAAGTAGTAGCAGTAGTAGTAGTAGTAGTACCTGTACGAGTTGCAAGTAGTAGTCCAGTAGTAGTAGTAGTAGTAAGTACTGTAAAGAGTTGCAGTACTAGCAGTAAGTAGTAGTAGTAGTAGTTAGTAGTAGTATTAGTAGTAGTGGTAGTAGTAGCAGTAACGGTAAGTAGTAGTAGTAGTGTAGTAGTATGGTAGCAGTAGTATCAGTAGTAGTCAGTAGTAGTATAGTAGTAGTAGTAGTAGTGGGTCAAGCAGTAGTATAGTAGTAGTATAGTAGCAGTAGTCAGTAGTAGTAGTAGTAGTAGTAGTAGGCCAGTAGTAGTGAGTAGGCAGTAGTAGTAGTAGTAGTACCGTGTACGAGGCAGTAGTACAGAGTGAGTAGTAGGTAAGTCAGTACCTGTACCGAGTTGCAGTACTAAAAGCCCCCGGAAGTAAAGTAAGTAGTAGTAGTGAGTAGTGGTAGTAGTAGCAGTAACGGTAGTAGTGTAGTAGTAGTAGTGTAGTCGATGGTACAGTCTAGTAGTCAGTAAGTAGTAGTAGTAGTAGTAGTAGCAGTAGTAGCAAGTAGCAGTAGTAGCAGTAGTAGTAGTAGTAGTAGCAGTAGTAGTGCGTAGTAGTAGTAGTAGTAGTAGTAGTAGCATAGTAGCAGTAGTAGTAGTAGAGTAGGTAGTAGTAGTAGCAGTAGTAGTAGTAGGCAGTAGTAGTAGTATCAGTAGTACGTAGTAGTAGTCAGTAGGGTAGTGAGTGTAGTTAGCGTAGTAGCAGTAGTAGAGTAGTAGTAGCAGTAGCAGTAGCAGTAGTAGTAGTAGTAGCAGTAGTAGTAGTAGTAGTAGTAGTAGTAGTAGTAGCAGTAGTAGCGTAGTAGTAGTAGTAGTAGCAGTAGCAGTAGCGTGTAAGTCAGTAGTAGTAGTAGTAGTAGAGTTAGTAGTAGTAGCAGTAGTAGTAGTAGTAGTAGTAGTAGCAGTAGTAGTTAGTAGTAGAGTAGTAGTGGATAGCGTAGTATCAGTAGTAGTAGTCAGTAGCAGTAGTAGTAGTTAAGTAGTAGTATAGTAGTAAGCAGTAGTAGTAAAGTTTAGGCAGTAGTAGTGTAGTAGTACCTGTACGAGTTGCAGTAGTAGCAGTAGTAGTAGTAGTAGTAAGTACCTGTAGGGAGTTCAGTACTAGCAGTAGTGAGTAGTAGTAGTAGTAGTAGTATTAGTAGTAGTACGGTAAGTAGAGTAGCAGTAACTGTAGTGTGTAGAGTAGTAGTGGTGGTAGCAGTAGTATCAAGTAGTAGTCAGTAGTAGTAGTAGTAGTAGTAGTAGTAGTGGTTAGCAGTGTATCGGTAGTGTAGTAGTAGCGGTAGTAGTAGTGTAAGTGTGAGTAGTTGTAGCAGTCAGTAGTAGTAGCGTAGTAGTAGTAGTAGTTACCTGTCGAGTTGCTAGTAGTAGCAGTAGTTAGTAGTAGTAGTAGTACCTGTACGAGTTGCAGTACTAGCAGTAGTAGTAGTAGTAGTAGTAGTGGTAGTAGTAGCAGTACGGTTTAGTTAGTAGTATAGTAGTAGTAGGTGTAGAGTGGTAGCCAGTAGTATCAGTAGTAGTAGTAGTAGTAGTATAGCAAGTAGTAGTAGTAGCAGTAAGTCAGTAGTGCAAGTAGTATATAGTAGTTAGCAGTAGTAGTAGTAGTACTGTACGAGTTTGCAGTAAATACTGGGCAGTTTGTCGTCGCTCAGGCTTGACCCAAACAGCGAAGAGCGGAACTCTGGACGACGGGATCCGGAAAGTTCCAGTCGGGTGAGCTCGAGGGGCGACTCCGGCTCGATTCAGGGGCCACTCCTTCAGCAGGGCAGTACATCTATAAAACATGATATCAGGGGCCACTCTTCGAGCAGCAGTACATCTATAAAACATGTATATCAGGGGGCCACTCCTTCAAGCATGCGTACATGCTTATAAAACCATGTATATCAGGGGCCACTCTTCAGCAGGCAGTACATCTATAAAAACATGTATATCAGGGGCCACTCCTCAGCAGGCAGTACATCTAATAAACATGTATATCAGGGGTCAATTAAGTTATTCATGTCTTCTTACTAATGTTGCTAATATGTGTTATAGTTCAGACCGTAGGTTGTTTATATCAAGACCTGACCAGTTTCTTTGTCTGTTTCAGATGATTTAAACAGTTTGTAGGCTGAAAGAGTCACAGTTTTAATTCAGTGAACAGACTCAGAGGAAAACTGTCAGCTCTGAAATAACCACGTCTGACTATAACTGCCATGTACAACAGGCCACTCCTTCAGCAGACGACGGGTCTGGGTCTGTCTGGTGGTCTGGGTCAGTCTGGGTGGTCTTGGGTGGTTGGGTCTGAGTCTGGGTCAGGTCTGGGTCAGGTCTGGGTGGTCTGGGTGGTCTGGGTCAGTCGTCTGGGTCAGGTCTGGGTTTAGTCTGGTGGTCTGGGTCAGGTCTGGGTCAGGTCCTTGGGTGGTTCTGGTGTGCGTCTGGGTCAGGTCTGGCTGGTCTGGGGTCAGGTCATCTGGGCGTCTGGGTTAGGTCTGGGTGGTTGGGTGGTCTGGGTCAGTCTGGCTGGTCTGGGTCAGGCTGGCTGGTCTGGGTTCAGGGTTGGGTGTCTGGGTCAGCTGGTCAGGTCTGGCTGGTCTGGGTCAGGTCTGGTCAGGGTCTTGGTGTCTGGTCTGTCTGGGTCAGTCTGGGTCAGGTCTGGGTGCGTCTGGGTAGTCTGGGTGGTTGGGTCAGGTTTCTGGGTGTGTCTGGCGTCTGGTCTGGGTGGTCTGGTCTTGTCTGGGTGGGTCTGGGTTGGTCTGGGTCAGGTCTGGTCAGTTCTGGGTGCGGAGGTCTGGGTCAGTCTGCTGGTACTGGGTGGTCTGGGTGGTCTGGGTCAGGTCGGTGGTCTTGGGGTCAGGTCTGGCTGGTCTGGGTGCAGGTCTTGGCTGGTCTGGGTCAGGTCTGGCTGGTCTGGGTCAGTCTAGCTGGTTCTGGGTCAAGGTCTAGCTGGTTCTGGGAGGTCTGGTGGTCTGGTCAGGTTAGCTTGGTCTTGGTCAGGTCTGGTGGTCGGGTCAGGTCTAGCTGGTCTGGGTCAGGTCTGGATGGTTGGTCAGGTCTTGGCTGGTCTGGGTCAGGTCTTGGCTGGTCTGGGTGGTGGTCAGGTCTGGCTGGTCTGGGTCAGGTCTGCTGGTCTGGGTCAGGTCTGGCTTTGGTCTGGTCAGGTCTAGCTGTTGGTCAGGTCTGGTGTCTGGGTAGGTTCTGGCTGGTCTGGGTCAGGTCTGGCTGTCTGGTCAAGGTTTTGGCTGTCTGGGTGGGGTTGGGTGAAACAGGTGGTCGTGGTACCTGTGAAACCTTGTTCCTGGAGTTCCACTTCACCGACAGCAGCAGTTTGGGCAGAGACTCAGGGGAAGTCAGCATCAGTAATGTCTGAAACAAACAAAAACGATTACGAGGCTCATGTGACCAGCCTCCACCAGGGGGCTTTATTACCTGTACTTAGCCTCCACCAGGGGGCACCTCCCTCACATGTACTAGCGCCTCCACCAGGGGGCACTCTCACCTGTACAAACCTCCACCAGGGGGCACTCTCACCTGTAATAGCCTCCACCAGGGTGGCACCTCTCACATGTACCAGCCTCACCAGGGGGCACTTTCACCTGTACCGCCTCCACCAGGGGGCACTCTCACCTGTACTAGCTCCACCAGGGGGCACTTTCACTGTACTGCCTCCACAGTGGGCACTTTCTCACCTGTACCAGCCTCCACCAGTGGGCTTCTCACCACCTGTACCAGCCTCCACCAGGTGGCGCTACCTGCATCAGCCTTCCACCAGGGGGCACTCTCACCGTGTACTAGGCCTCCAACCAGGTGCCCTCTCACCTGTACCAGCTCCACCAGGGGGCACTCTCACCTGTACTAGCCTCCACCAGGGGGCACTTCTCACCTTACCAGCCTCCACCGGGGCACTCTCACCTTACTGCCCCTCACCAGGGGGCTTTCTCACCTTTTCTATAGCCTCACCAGGTGGCGCTTCTCACCTGTACCAGCCTCCACCAGGGGGCTTTCTCACCTGTACTAGCCTCCACCAGGGGCACTCTCACCTGTACTAGCCTCACCAGGGGCTTTCTCACTGTTACAGCTCCACCAGGGGGCACTCTCACCTGTACTAGCCTCACCAGGGGGGCACTTCTCACCTGTACTAGCTCCACAGGGGGCACTCTTCACCTGTACTAGCTCACCAGGGGGCTTTCTCACCTGTACTAGCCTCCACCAGGGGGCCACTCTCACCTGTACCAGCCTCCACAGGGGGCTTTCTCACCTGTACTAGCTCACCAGGGCCAACTCTCACGACTAGCCTCCACAGGGGCTTTTCTACAATGTACTAGACCTCACCAGGGGCACTCTCACCATGGTACTAGCCTCACAGGGGGGCTTTATCACCTGCATTAGCCTCACAGGTGCACTCTCACCTGTTAACTAGCCTCCACCAGGGGGGCACTCTCACCTGTACTAGCCTTCCACAGGGGGCTCTCACCTGTACCAGCCTCACCAGGGGCACTCTCACCGTGTACTAGCCTCCACAGGGGGCACTCTCACCTTTTCTAGCCTCCACCAGGGGCACTCTCACGTACAGCCTCCACCAGGGGGCACTCTCACCTGTACTAGCCTCCACAGGGGGCACTTCACTGTTTACTTTAGCTCCCACCAGGGGGCTTTCTCACCTGCATCAGCCTCCACCAGGGGCACTCTCACATTACTAGCCTCCACCAGGGGGCCCTCTCCCTGTACCCAGCCTCCACCAGGGGGTCTTTCTCACCTGACCAGCCTCCACCAGGGGGCACTCTCACCTGTACTAGCCTCCACCAGGGGCACTCTCACCTTTTCTAGCCTCACCAGGGGGCACTTCTCACCTGTACTAGCCTCCACCAGGGGCACTCCTACCTTGTACCCAGCCTCCACAGGGGGGGCACTCTCACATGTTACTAGCTCACCAGGGGGCTTTCTTACCTGTTATAGCCTCCACAGGGGGTCGCTCTCACCGTGTACTAAGCCCTCCACCAGGGGGCTTTCTCACCTGTACTAGCCATCCACCAGGGGGCACTCTCACCTGTTACTAGCTCCACCAGGGGGGCCTTTCTCACCTTGTACTTTAGCTCCACAGGTGGGCACTCTCACCTGTACTAGCCCACAGGGGCTTTCTTCACCTGCATTAGCCTCCACAGGGGGCACTCTCACCTGTACTAGCCTCACCAGGGGGCACTCTCAACTGTACTAGCCTCCATCCAGGGGGCACTCTCACCTGCTACCAGCCTCCACCAGGGGGCACTCTTCACCTGTACTAGCCTCACAGGTGGCACTCTCACTTTTCTAGCCTCCACAGGGGGCCACTCTCACCTGTACTAGCCTCCACCAAGGGGGGCAACAAACTCTCAACCTTTTCTAGCCTCACCCGGGGGCACTCTTCACTGTACAGCCTCCACAGGGGCTTTCTTCACCTGTACCAGCCTCAAGGGGCACTCTCACCTGTACTAGCTCCACCAGGGGACTCTCACTTTCTAGCCTCCACCAGGGGGCCACTTCTCACTGTACTAGCCTCCACCAGGGGGCCACTCTCACCTGTTACCAGCCTCACCAGGGGGCGCTTCCAAAGTGTACTAGCCGTCCACCAGGGGGCTTTCTTACCTGTTACTAGCCTCCACCAGGGGGCGCTCTCACCTGTTACTAGCCGTCACAGGGGCACTCTCACCTGTACTAACCTTTACCAGGGGCACTCTCACATGTTACTAGCTCCACCAGGGGGCACTCTCACTGGTACTAACTCCCCAGGTGGCACTCTCAATGTATAGCCTCCACCAGGGGCACTCTCACCTGTACTTGCCTCCACCAGGGGGGCACTCTCACCTGTACTTAGGCCTTCCACCAGGTGGCCTTCTCACCTTGTACTACCTTCACCAGGGGGCACTCTCACATGTACTAGCCTTTCCACCAGGGGCACTCTCACCTGACTAACCTCACCAGGTGGCACTCTACATGTATAGCTCCACCAGGGGGCACTTCACCTGTACTAGCCTCCCACCAGGGGGCCTTCTCACCTGTACCAGCTCCCCAGGGGGCTTTTCTCACTGTACCTAGCCCTCCACCAGGGGGGCACTCTCACCTGGTACTAGGCCTCCACCAGGGGGCTTTCTCACCTGTACTAGCCTCACCAGGGGGCACTCTCACCTGTTACTAGCTCACCAGGGGGCACTCTCACCTGACTAGCCTCCACCAGGGGGCACTCTCACCTGTACCAGCCTCCACCAGGGGGCACTCTCACCTGTACCGCCTCCACCAGGGGCACTCTCACCTGTACCAGCCGTACACCAGGGTGGCACTCTCACCTGTACTAGGCCTACCAGGGGGCACTCTCACCTGTACCAGCCTCACCAGCGGGCCTCTCCCTGTTACTTAGCCTCCACCAGGGGGCACTCCTCCACCTTTTCTAGCCATCACCCAGGGGGGGCACTCTCACCTTGTTACCAGCCTCCACCAGGGGGCACTTCACCTGTACTAGCCTCCACCATGGGGCACTCTCACCTGTACTAGCCTCACCAGGGGCTTTCTTCACTGCATCAGCTCCAGGGGCACTCTCACATGTACTAGCCTCCCACCAGGGGGCACTCTCACTGTACCAGCCTCCACCAGGGATTTCTCACCTGTACCAGCCTCACCAGGGCACTCTCACTGTACTAGCCTCCACCCAGGAGGGCACTCTCACCTTTTTCCCTAGCTCCACCAGGGGCACTCTCACCTGTTACTTAGCATCCACAGGGGGCATCTCACCTTACTAGCCTCCACCAGGGGGCTTTCTCACCTGCATCAGGCCTCCACCAGGGGGGCACTTCACATGTACCTAGCCTCCACCAGGGGGCACTCTCACCTGTACCAGCCTCCACCAGGGACTTTCTCACTGTACCAGCCTCCACCAGGGGGCACTCTCACCTGTACTAGCCTCCACCAGGGGGCACTCTCACCTTTCTAGCCTCCACCAGGGGGCACTCTCACCTGTACTAACCTTTCACCAGGTGGCACTCTCACCTGTAACTAACCATCCACCAGGTGGCACTCTCACTTACTAACCTTCACCAGGTGGCATCTCACCTGTACTAACTCCACAGGGGGCATCTCACATGTTACTAGCCTCCACCAGGGGGGCTTTCCTTACCTGTACTAGCCTCACCAGGGGGCGCTCTCACCTGTACTAGCCTCCACCAGGTGGCACTTCACCTGTCTAACCTTCACCAGGTGGCACTGCTCAACCTGTACTTAACCTTCCACCAGGTGGACACTCTCACCTGTACTAACCTTCACCAGGTGGCACTTCTCCCTTCTAAACCTCCAACCAGGGGGCACTCTCACCTGTTACTAACCTCACCAGGTGGCACTCTCCACATGTACTAGCCTCCACCAGGGGGCACTCTTCACCTTACTAACCTCCACCAGGGGGCACTCTCACCTGTATAGCTCCACAGGGGGCACTCTACCTGTACTAGCCTCCACAGGGGGCACTTCACCTTCTAACCTCACAGGGGGCACTCTCACCTGTACTAGCTCCAGCCAGGGGGCACTCTCACTGTACTAGCCTCCACCAGGGGGCTTTTCAACCTGTACGCCCTCCAACCAGGGGGCACTTCACTTACTAGCCTCACCAGGGGGCTTTCTCAACCGTGTACCAGCCTCCACCAGGGGGCACTCTCACATGTATAGCCTCACCAGGGGGCTTTCTTACCTGTACTTAGCCTCACCAGGGGGCACTCTCACCGTGTACTAGCCATCCACAGGGGGGCACTCTCACATGTACCAGCCTCACCAGGGCACTCTCACCTGTACTACCACCAGGGGGCACTCTCACCTGTTACTATCCTCCCAGGGGGCAACTTCACCTGTTACAGCCTCCACCAGGAGGCACTTACATGTACTAGCCCTCCACCAGTGGGGCTTTCTTTACCTGTTAACTTGCCTTCCACCAGGGGGCACTCTCACCTGTCTTAGCCTCCACCAGGGGGCACTCTCACATGTACCAGCCTCCCACCAGGGGGCACTCTCACCTGTACTAGCCTTCCACCAGGGGGCACTCTCACTGTACTAGCCTCCACCAGGGGGCACTCTTCACCTGTACTAGCCTCCACAGGGGCCTCTACCATGTACTAGCTCCACCAGGGGGCACTCTCACATGTACTAGCCTCCACCAGGGGCGGCTCTCACCTTGTACCAGCCTTCCACCAGGGGGCACCTCTCACCTGTACTAGGCCTCACCAGTGGGCACTTCTCCCTGATGCCTCACCAGGGGCAACTCTCACCTGTACCAGGTCACCAGGGGGACTCTCACTGTACCAGCCTCCACCAGGGGGGCACTCTCACTGTACTACCTCCACCCAGTGGGCACTTCCCTGTACTGCCTCCACAGGGGGCTTTTCTACCTGTACCAGCCTCCACAGGGGGCACTCTCACCTGTACTTAGCCTCCACCAGGGGCTTTCTCACTGTACAGGCCTCCACCAGGGGCTTCTCACCTGTTACTAGCCTCCACCAGGGGCTTTCTTCACCTGTACCAGCCTCCACCAGTGGGCCACTCTCACCTGTTACTAGGCCTCACCAGTGGGCACTTCTCACCTGTTACCAGCCTCCACCCAGGGGGCACTCTCACCTGTACCAGCCTCCACAGGGGGCACTCTCACCTGTACCAGCTCCACCAGGGGGCACTCATCACCTGTCTCGCCTCCACCAGTGGCACTCTCACCTGTACTAGGCCTCACCGGGGGCACTCTCACCTGTACAGCTTCCACCAGGGGGCCGCTCTCACCTGCATTAGCTCCACCAGGGGGCACTCTCTCACCTTGTACCAGCCTCCACCAGGGGGCTTTCTCACTGCATTAGCCTCCAACCAGAGGCACTCTCACCCTGTACCAGCCTCCACCAGGGGGCACTCTCACCTGTACTAGCCTCACCAGGGGGCCACTCTCACCCTGTACCAGCCTCCACCAGGGGGCACTCTTCACCTGTACTAGCCTCCACCAGGGAGGGCACTCTTCACCTGTACCAGCCTCCACCAGGGGCTTCTACCTGTTACCAGCCTCCACCAGGGGCCACTCTCACATTACCAGCCTTCCACCAGGGGGCGCTCTCACCCCATTTTTCTAGACTCCACCAGGGGGCACTCTCACCTGTACCAGCCTCCACCAGGGGGGCGCTTCACCTTTTCTAGCCTCCACCAGGGGGCACTCTCCACCTGTACCAGGGCCTCACCAGGGGGCACTTCACCACTGTATAGCCTCCACCAGGGGGGCACTCTCACCTGTACAAGCCTCCACCAGGGGGCACTCTCACCTTTTCTAGCCTTCCACCAGGGGGCGCTCTCACCTGCTACTAGCCTTCCACCAGGGGGCCGCTCTTCACTGTACAGCCCACCAGGGGGCACTCTACCTGTACCAGCCTCACCAGGGGGCGCTCTCACCTGTACCCACCTCCACCAGGGGGGCGCTCTCACCTTTTCTTAGCCTCCACCAGGGGGCACTCTCACCTGTACCAGCCTCACCAGGGGGCACTCTCACCTTTTCTGCCTCCACCAGGGGCTTTTCTTCACGTGTACCAAGGCCTCACCAGGGGGCACTCTCACTTTTCTAGCCTCCACCAGGGGGGCACTCTCACTGTTTTAACTAAGCCTCCACCAGGGGGCACTTTCACATGTACTTAGCCTCCACCGGGGGCGCTCTTCACTGTACTAGCCTTCCACCAGGGGGCACTCTCACCTGCGTACTAGCCTCCACCAGGGGGGCCACTTCACCTGTACCAGCCTCACCAGGTGGGCGCTCTCACCTGTTACAGCCTCCACCAGGGGGCGCTCTCACCTTTTCTAGCCTCCCACCAGGGGGGCAACTCTCACCTGTACCAGCTCCACCAGGGGCACTCTCACCTGTACTAAGCCTCCACCAGGGGCACTTTCACATTGTACTAGGCCTCCACCAGGGGGCACTCCTCACCTGCTACCAGCTCCACAGGGGGCACTTCACCTGTACCAGCCTCACCAGGGGGCACTCTCACCTGTTACTAGCTCCACCAAGTGGGCACTCTCACCTGCTTACCAGCTCACAGGGGGCACTCTCACCATGTTTACTAGCCTCCACCAGTGGGCCACTCTTCACCCTTGTACTAGCCTCCACCAGGGGGCTTTTCACTGTACCAGGCCTCCACCAGGGGCACTCTCACCTGTTTACTAGCTTCCACCAGGGGCACTCTCACCTGTACCAGGCCTCCACCAGGGGCACTCTCACCTTTGTACTAGCCTCCACCAGGGGGCACTCTTCACCCTTGCTACCAGCTTCACCAGGGGGGCTTTCTTCACCTTGTACAGCCTCCACCAGGGGGGCACTCTCACATTGTACCAGCCAGTCCACCAGGGGGCGCTCTCACCTTTTCTAGCCTCCACCAGGGGGCACTTCTCACCTGTACTAGCCTCCACCCAGGGGGCACTTCTCACCTTACCAGCCTCCACCGGGGCCACTTTCTCACCTTTCTAGCCTCCACAGGGGAGGCTTTCTCACCTGTACCAGCCTCCACCAGGGGGCACTCTCACATTGTACAGCTCCCACCGGGGGCGCTCTCACCTTTTCTAGCCTCCACCAGGGGGCACTTCCACCTGTACAGCTCCACCAGGTGGGCGCTCTCACCTTTTCTAGCTCCCACCAGGGGCACTCTCACCTGTTACTAGCCTCCACCAGGGGGGCACTCTCACCTGTTACCAGCCTCCACAAGGGGCACTTCTCACCTTTTCTAGCCTCCACAGGGGGCGCTTCTCACCTGTAACTAGCCTCCACCGGGGGCACTTTCACTGTACTTAGCCCTCCACCAGGGGGGCACTTTCCACATGTACTAGCCTTCCACCAGGGGGACTCTCACCTGTACTAGCCTCCACCAGGGGGCGCTCTCACCTGTACTAGCCTCCACCAGGGGCACTCTCACCTGAACCCAGCTCACCAGGGGGCGTCTCACCTGTACCAGCCTCCACCAGGGGGCGCTTCTTCACCTTTTCTAGCCTCCACAGGGGGCACTCTCACCTGTACCAGCCTCCACCAGGGGCACTCTTCACCTGTTAACTAGCCTTCACCAGGGCGGCATCTCACCTGCATCAGCTCCACCAGGGGGGCCACTCTCACCTGTACTAGCCTCCACCAGGGGGGCACTCTCACCTGTACTAGCCTCCACCAGGGGTCACTCTTCACTGTACTAGCTCCACCAGGGGGCACTTTCACATGTACTTAGCCTCCACAGGGGGCACTCTCACCTGTTACAGCCTCCACCCAGGGGGCACTTTACACATGTACTAGCCTCACCAGGGGGTTTTCACCTGCTACCAGGCCTTCACCAGGGGGCACTCTCACCTGCATCAGCCTCCACAGGGGCACTCTCACCTGTACTAGCTCACCAGGGGGCACTCTCACCTGTATCAGCCTCCACCAGGGGGCACTCTCAACCTTTCTAGCCTTCCACCAGGGGGCTTTCTCACCTGTTACCAGCCTCACCAGGGGGCACTCTCACCTTTTCTAGCCTCCACCAGGGGGGCCATCTCACCTGCCATTAGCCTCCACCAGGGGGCTCACTCTCACCTGTACTTAGCCTCACCAGGGGGCACTCTCACCTGCATTTAGCCTCCACCAGGGGGCACCTCACCTGTACCAGGCCTCCACGGGGCGCTCTCACTGTACTAGCCTTCCACCAGGGTGGCACTCTCACCTGTACTAGCCTCCACCAGGGGGCACTCTCACCTGCATTTAGCCCTCCACCAGGGGGCACTCTTAACTGTACTTGCCTTCCACCAGGGGCACTCTCACCTGTACCAGCCTCCAACCAGGGGGGCGCTCTCACCTGTTACCAGCCTCCACCTAGGGGGCTTTCTTTCACCTGTACTGCCTCCACCAGGGGCACTCTCACCTGCCATAGCCTCCACCAGGGGGCAACTCTCACCTGTACAGCTCCACAGGGGCGCTCTTCACTGTGTCTCCAGGGAAGTCTGTCCTGCTCCGAACAGCTCATTACAGAGGGTTCCCTGGAGCCGAGCACCTTCAGCTGCGCCTCCACTCGGGACTCTGACAGGCTCTCACAGCCACGCCCTCTGCAAAACACAGAAGGTCAGGCGCGTCCAGGTCCTAGTCCTTAATCCAGTCTATACAGTTCCAATCGGTCCCGTTTGATCCAGGTTCGTTCTTACCAGGCCAGGGAGTTTAGCCGAGCTCGCGGCTGATGGTCCGTGGGCGGGTTTTCGATTGCGTTCTCGTCCGGAAACACCACGGTCTGATTAAACACGAGAACTCAGCTCCAGACACGGATCTCCTTGCAGGAGGAACAGCTCTCAGTCATCCAGACCATTCGCAGAGAGACTTTAAATAATCATCGGGATGGACTGTTCCCTTGGGCTTATTATCTGACTTCGATTATAAGCCCAATTGCCCTCTCGGCTCGCCCGGTGCATTATGGGGTAATGAATGTCTTTCTGGCTCCAAACAATTAATGATAGTTAGCGGTAAAGCAGAAGAAAAGCTCTGATTTTTGAGCGTTTTAACGCTGGAAAGTGCATGATTTAAAGCGTTTTTGTCGTCGCATGGAGCCTGTTACAATATTAAGTTAAAGTCGTATTTTTTTACAACCGGGGTGCGTACGGAGATAGTCAGAAACGAAACTGCCATTCATACGAGAGATGCTGTTAAAGTGACGACCAGTTCCATATAGTTGGAATAACTTGGAATAACTATGTGAGAAAAGATTTGTTGACCCTGAAGGCGGACTGTTGGAACAAAGTCCAGGGTTGAAACTGTGGCCTATTGTCGGCCGATATTTCACAACACTTTTAAACTGAAATGAGAAATAAAAACATTAGATCCTCTTTTTTTGTTTAATTAAGGAGGTGGACGTAGACAATCTTTTTCTTAATTGTGACCAGGGAGATCACATACACTATGCCATCTAATGTACTTTATTTTTATTTTTTTACGAAGTGATTGTTGATGAACAACAGAGCTAATCGGTCGCTAATCTGACAGATGGAAATGTACCCTTTATTTAACATCAACACCATTTGGACTTTTCCCTGTGACTTGACAAGATGAATTCAAATGCATTAAAAAAGTGAGGGTGTTCTGTGTCGGGCTGATCCCAGGTCCTGTCGTTCCCCTGTCCGCGATGGTCCGCTCCTGCCACGGAGCGCCCTGGATTTTTTCCCTTTCAACATATTCCAACACTTAAATATTTGCAAGAAATTGTCACTTGGACTTTAGTCTGTAAACCAATGCCCCGTAAGCCTTATAGTTTCCGGCTATGGCTAATATTTACTTCAGTGTTTCACGCTCCGCCTCCTGAACTCACACATTTCAATGGCGCTGTGTTTGTTTTGGGCTGAAATTTAGGATCTGATTGCTCACGCATGCGCAGTCCGGAGTATGGGGCATTCGGCTTATTAGAGTTTACTTTACAAAGTTACAACATCAAAGACACCAATCTGGGAGTAACTTGTTGGGGTTACGGGGGAGTACCTTGTTGGGGGGAGTATCTTGTTGTTGGGGAAGTACCTTGTGTTGGGGGGGACCTTGTTGTTTGGGGGAGTTACCTTGTTGGGCAATTACCTTGTTGTCGGGGAGTACCTTGTTGTCAGGGGGACACTTGTTGTCGGGGAGTACCTTGTTGTCAGGGGGGACCTTGTTGTTGGGGGAGTACCTTTGTTGTCAGGGGGACCTTGTTGTTGGGGGGAGTACCTTGTTGTTGGGGGGACCTTGTTGTTGGGGAGTACCTTGTTGTCAGGGAGGGGACCTTGTTTGTTGGGGAAGTACCTTGTTGTCAGGGGGGGGACCTTGTTGTTGGGGGAGTACCTTGATTGTTGGGGGGGACCTTTGTTTGTTGGGGGGTACTTGTTGGGTTGGAAGGTTGGCCGTGCCGATTGGGGTTGAGGCAGATCCTCCAGTCCGTGCAGGACAGGCCACAGATCAGAGCCAACTTTCCAGAACAAGAACATTCTTAAAGTCGAAAAGGTTTCACGTTTTCCCCAGGCCAGGAGAGACAGTGCTTCCTAAACACATTACACATTAGATTTTTACCATTTTTAAAAATCCCCCCATTTCCATTATATTCAAAATGTTTCCAAATTATTTTTCCATTTTTCTTCCAAATTTTAACAGCATTTTTAACTTTTTTCCCAAATTCTTCCACATGTTTTCCTGTTGGTTTACTTTTTTTATTATTATTTATTTTTATCTGCATAACCTCCTAAGTGTGTCCTAACCTCCTCAGTGTGTGTCCTACCTCCTCAGTGTGTGTCTACCTTTCCTCAGTGTGTGTTCCCTAGCCTCCTTAGTGTTGTGTCCTACCTCCTTGGCTCCTTTTCCTTCCTTTGACGGAGCAGATGGACAGACAGAGTCGAGCCGAGGCGGCAGGTCAACAAGCGAACAAGTCGTAGGTCAGCCACTCGTTCACTGAGACGAGGGAGACGAGGAGAGAGGGACGGACAATACTTAGGTAATGGATGCCTTTTCTGAAATAGTGGAATCAACACTTCAAACCCCCCCACTGCGTGGGGCTGTGGGAGTGTCAGGGTACTGGGGAGGTAGATGGCGGTACCTGGGGTTGGGAGCAGGGCACTTCTGGGTGGTTGACGTTGTCACACAGAGGTTCTCCCTCCATGGGTAGATCCCGGTCGGACGTAGATCTGAGACAGAATGTCACTGTTTTCACACTGTCAGAGGTTAAAAAAGAGTTTAACAGTGATTGTTCACGCTCTTTAATTAAAAAGTAAGTTTAAATTATCCGTTATTAAATCTCTGTTAGGGAAATGTATTCCCTGCCATTTGACCCGGTCCTCAGTTGATGCTGGGGGGACCTGTTAGGAGCAGTGAGCCTGCGGGGGGCAGGCTGCTTCGGGGCGGGCTTAAGTAGGGTGGACTGTCGTCTCCAAAACACAAGACAATTGTGCATTTTGTGAAGCAGGGATTCAAACCCCCGACCTTCCGATCACGAGACGACCCCGCTTTTACCAACTGTGCCACTGTCGTCCCGTTAGTAAAGCCGCAGTCTGTAGCAGTCGTGATAGTCGTAGTAGTAGCAGTAGTGATAAAGTAATAGTAATAGTAGCATGTCGTTGATAGTAGTAGTAGGTAAAAACTAGTAGTAATACAGTAATGTAATAGTAGCAGTCGTGATAGTTAGTAGTAGTAAAGCAGTAGTGATACAGAATAGAATAGTTAGGCAGTCATGATAGTAGTGTAGTAAAAAGGGGGCAGTAGTTGATCAAGTAATAGTAAATTAGATAGCAGGTCGTGATAGTAGTAGTAGTAAAAGCAGTAGTGATACAGTAATATTAATAGTAGCATCATGATAGTAGTAGTAAAGCAGTAGTGATAACAGTAATAGTATAGTAAGCAGTCGTGAATAGTAGTAGTAGTAAAAGCAGTAGTGATACAGGTAATAGACTAATAGGTAGCAGTCATGATAGTAGTAAAGCAGTAGTGATACAGTAATAGTAATAGTAGCCAGTCGTTGATAGTAGTAGTAAAAGCAGTTAGTTGATACATTAATAGTAATAGTAGCAGTACGTTGATAGTAGTAGTTAGTAAAAAGCCACAGTAGTGATACGAGTAATAGTAATAGTAGCAGTCGTGATAGTAGTGTTAAAAGCAGAAGTAATACAGTAATAGTAATAGTAGCAGTCGTGGATAGTAGTAGTAGTAAAAGCAGTAGTGATACAGTAATAGTAAAGTAGCAGTCGTGATAGTAGTAGTATAAAAGCAGTAGTGATAACAGTATATAGTAATAGTAGCAGTCCTGATAGTAAGAGTAAGAAGCCATAGTGGATACAGTATAGTAAATAGTAGGCAGTCGTGATAGTAGTAGTAAAAGGCAGAAGTTGATACAGTAATAGTATAGTAGCAGGTTCGTGATAGTAGTAGTAAAAGCAGTAGTGATACAGTAATAGTAATAGTAGCAGTCGTGGATAGTAGTAGTAGTAAAGCGTAGGTGATACAGTAATAGTAATTAGTAGGCAGGTCTATGATAGATAGTAGTAAAGCAGTAGTGATACAGTATAGTATAGTAGCAGTCGTGATAGTAGTAGTAAAAGGCAGTAGTGATACAGTAATATAATAGTAGATCGTTGATAGTAGTCAGTAAAAGCAGTTAGTAATACAGTAATAGTAATTAGTAGTCGTGATAGTAGTAGTAAACAGTTAGTGATTACAGTAATAGTAATAGTAGCAGTCATGATAGTAGTAGTAGTAAAAGCAGTTTAGTGATTACAGTAATAGTAATAGTAGTTCGTATAGTATTTAGTAAAAGCAGTAGTGATACAGTAATAGTAATAGTAGCAGTCATGATTAGTAGTAGTAGTAAAAGGCATTAGTGATACAGTAATAGTAATAGTAGCAGTCGATTGATTAGTAGTGTAGGTAAAAGCAGTAGTGATTTACAGTAATAGTAATAGTAGTCGTTGATTAGTAGTAGTTAAACAGCAGTAGTAATACAGTAATAGTAATAGTAGCAGTCATGATAGTATTTAAGTAGTAAAAGCAGTAGTATACAGTAATAGTAATAGTTAGTCGTGATAGTAGTAGTAAAAGCAGGTAGTTAATACAGTAATGTAATTAGTAGTCGTTGATAGTAGTAGTAAAAGCAGTAGTGATACAGAATAGTAATAGTAGCAGTCATTGTAGTAGTAGTTAAGTAAAAGCAGTAGTGATACAGTAATAGTAATAGTAGCAGGTCGTACCTTGTCGATGTCGGGATTGTTTGACGTTTGCGTAGGTGGCGCACAGCAGTCGCAGACGTTAGCAGAGTGTTTATAAAGGCCCACAGCGTCCGGATGGAGTCGGCCCCAGAGCCAGAGGAACAGGGCGAGGCTGAGGGTCTCCGACTGAAAAACCATATCAATATTATATATCAATATATAATCTATAACAGATCACCCATAACATGAGCCAGAGCGGGACAGGGCTGAGGGCTGAGGGTCCTTACGGACCTGAACATATCAATATATAATCATATATTCAATATATAATCAATAACATGTCAGAGGGACAGGGCGAGGGCTGAGGGGTTCCTCCGACTGGAAAATATCAATATATAACAATAACATTAGGGCCAGAGGGCTATTCTCCTTGTTATGACCATTAGCATTAGCCTGCTCAATGTATTTTCCTATAGCTGTTTAGATTAGCACTAGGCATTTGCTGGTTCAATGTTTTTCCAATACCTGTTAGCATTAGCCTTTTCATGTAATTTCTATTAAGCCGTTCAGCATAATCCATTTACATTAGCCTGTTTAATGTATTTTCTTTCAGCGTTAGCAATTTAGCACTGTTCAATGTATTTTCCTATTAGCCGTTTAAGGCATTTAGCATGGTTTCAATGTATTTTCAATAGCCGTTTAGCATTAGCATGGTTTCAATGTGTTTTCCTATAGCCGTTAGCATTATCCATTTAGCATTAGCCTGTTCAATGTATTTTTCCTATAGCGTTAGCATTAGCCGTTCAATGGTATTTTTTCCAATAGCCGTTAGCATTAGACATGGTTCAAATGTAGTTTTTCCTAAGCCGTTAGCATTATCCATTAGCATTAGCTGTTCAATGTATTTCTATAGCCGTTTAGCATTATCCATTAGCCATTAGCCGTTCAATGTATTTTTCCTATAGCCTTTAGCATTAGCATGGTTTCAATTGTATTTTCCTATAGCCGTCTTTTGGAGGACGTGACTTTTAGATTCAGAATGAGCCTCTCTAAACTGTGGAGTGTCATTACCTGTAAGGGGGCGTGTCTTACCTGTATGGAGGGCGTTTGTCTCAACCTATAAGGGGATATCTTAACTGTATGAGGGCGTGTCTCACCTATAAGGGGCGTATTCTTTACCTGTATGAGGGCGTGTCTCACCTATAAGGGGGCGTATCTTACTGTATGAGGGCGGTGTCTTACCTTTATAAGGGGGGCCGTATCTTTACCTTGTATGAGGGCGTGTTCTCACCTATAAGGGGGGCGTATCTTACCATGATATGAGGGCGTGTCTCACCTTATAAGGGGGGCGTATCTTACCTGTATGGGGCCGTGGATTCTCACTATAAGGGGCGTATCTTCCTGTATGAGGGCGTGTTTCTCACTATAAGGGGGCGTTTATCTTACCTGTATGAGGGCGTGTCTCCTGTAAGGGGGCGTATTCTTACCTTGTATGATGGGCGTTTGTAATCACCTATAAGGGGCGTAATCTTACCTGTATAAGGGGCGTGCTCTCCCTTTGAAGGGGGCGTTATCTTACCTGTATCGAGGGCGTTGTCTCACCTAAAGGGGGCGTATCTTACCTGTATGGAGGGCGTTCTCACCTATAAGGGGGCGATATCTTACCTATGAGGGCGTGCCTCACTATAAGGGCCGTATCTTACCTGTATGAGGGGCGTCCTCACCTATAAGGGGCGTATCTTACCTTGTAATGAGGGCGTGTCTCACTATAAGGGGGCGTGATCTTACCTGTATGAGGGCGTGTCTCCATGTAAGGGGGCGTATCTTACCTGTATGAGGGCGTGTCTACCTATAAGGGGGCGTATCTTTACCTGTAGAGGCGGTGTTACCTGTAAGGCGGGCGTGTTTACCTGTATGAGGGGGTGTCTCACTATAAGGGGGCGTTATCTTACCTGTTATGAGGGCCGTGTCTCACCTGAGGGGTATCTTACCTGTAATGAGGGCGTGTCTCACTTATAAGGGGCGTAATCTTACCTGTTATGAGGGGTCTCACCTATAAGGGGGCATATCTTACCTGTATGAGGGTCGTGTCTCACCTATAGGGGGCGATATCTTACCGTATGAGGCGGTGTCTCAACCTATAGGGGCGTATCTTACCTTGTATTGAGGGCGTTGTCTCACCTATAAGGGGGCGTATCTTTACCTGTATGAGGGCGTGTCTCACCAATGTAAGGGGGCACGTTGTCTTACGTAATGGGCCCTGTCTCACCTATAAGGGGGCGTATCACTTACCTGTATGAGGGCGTTGCTACACTTAAGGGGCGTATCTTACCTGTTGAGGGCGTGTCTCACCTAAAAGGGGCGTTATCTTACCTGTATGAGGCGTGTCTCACCTATCAAGGGCCGATCTTACCTGTTATGAGGGCGTTGTCTCACCTATTAAGGGGGCGTTCTTACCTGTATGAGGGCGGTCTCAACCTATAAGGGGGCGTATCTTACTGTCATGAGGGCGTGTCTCACCTATAAGGGGGGCGTATTCTTACTGCTATGAGGGCGTGTCTTCACCTGTAAGGGGGCGTATCTTACCTGTATGAGCCGTGTTGTCTCACCTGTAAGGGGGCAGTGTCTAACCATGTCCCATGAGGGCGATGCTCTCACCCTGTATAAGGGGGCGTATCTTACCTGTATGAGGGCGAATGTCTCCACTAATACCGCGGGGCGTAATACGTACCATGTATGAGGGGTGTCTCACCTGTAAGGGGGCGTGTCTGCTACCTGTATTTGAGGGCGTGACGAAGCCAAAGGACGGGAGCTGGGAGAACAGAGAGTACTTGGACACGAGCATCAACGGTGAGGAGCCGCGACCCAGCTGACAGACAGGAGCGCGATATTACTGAGGGAGGAGAGAGGGAGACGTGAGAGATGGAACAAGGAGAGAGGGAGACGGGGAAGAGGGGAGACGGGATGAGAGCAGAGGAGGACGGGTGAAGAGGGAGAACGGTGAGAGAGAGGAGACGGGTGAGAGAGAGGAGAGGGTGAGAGAGAGGGGAGACAGAGAGAGAGAGGGAGACGGGTGAGAAGAGCGAGACCTAAAATCATCCAAGAGACTAAACTAAATCAAAATATGCGTTAAGAAGACAGAACAGATGAGTGAGAGGAGTACCAATATGTACTGACTGAGTGACTATTTCTCCAGCAGACGTCATCGCAGCCAACAAACCGAGAACACACAGCCGTCTACAGTAACTCCAGTTCAGGACCCGGCCTTTGGCCCAGAGTTTACTGAGACTATGCAGAATATCTGTGTGCTGTAGTAGCTATGTACGCTACCTTTAGTATTGTACTGGCCCTTGGTATTCCGATGCAGTAAACAGCCCAAACCACAAAGAACAAAGTAGTAGCGTAGCAAGTAATAGTAGAAGCAGTAAAGTAGTACGGTAGCCAGCTAGTAAGTCAAGCTAGTATAGAACCAGTACCTTGAGGGCCGATAATATACTGCCTTGCCTACTCCGCAGTAGTCTAGCAGTAGCAGTAGTATTAGTAGCAGTAGCAAGTAGTTAGTAGTAGTAGTAATTGAGTGTATTACTGCCCCTGGTACTCCGCAGTAGCAGTAGTTAAATAGCAGTACAGTTTGTCACAGATAGTATAGATAAAGAAAGTACCTTGGTATGTACTTGCCCCTAGTCTACCCCTCCGTAGTAGCAGGTGCAGCAGTAGTCCATTAATAGCAACTAAGCAGTAGTAGTAAGCTAGTACTGAGTGAACATATATCTGCCCCTGGGTTACTCCTGCAGTGCAGGTTTAATAGACAGTGGCAGTTGTAAGTAGTAGTAGTAGTAGTAGTAGTAGTACCATTGAGTGTATAACTGCCCCTGGTACTTCCTGCATAACAGTAGTATTAATAGCCAAGCAGTAACTGTACCAAAGTAGCTAGGTAGTAGGAAAGTACCTTGAGATGTACTGCCCCTGGTACTCCTGCAGTAGCAGCACAGTGCAGAGTAATAGTGCAGTAGTATTAATAGCGTCCAGCAGTTTGTAACATAGTACGTAAGCAGTAGCCTAAGAAATGCTTCACCTTGAGATATGTACTGCCCCTAGGTCACTCCTGCCAGTAGCAAGTAGTGTAAGCTGCGTAAGCAGTTGTGCTGAAGTAGCTAGTCCGAAGTCCCTTGGAAGTTGTTACTGCCCCGTACTCCTGCACACCCACCAGACGCAGTTGCTCGTGGCGACAGATGCAATAGAGCGACTCTTCTTCCTGTGGATCCGCGAATCAGCAACTGCTCAGAAGACTGCTGTGACCAATCACCTTCAAAAATAGAGCTTTGTCACTCTCCATTTCACATAAAACTTTAGGGGTCTAGGAAGTAGGAGGCCTACCGGGTGGACAGGTATGGACCACCTCATTGCAAGGGCCATTCTAGGGCAAGAGCCGAGATTGAAGTACTCGGTGGGCCGTGATTTGTTAGTATTAGTTTTCCACCTCTGATGTTACGGAGCTGGGACTAAGTGGAGTTAGGATGTAGGGGGTAGTGTTAGGAGGTAGGTGTTAGGTGTTAGGAGTTAGCGAGTAATTGATTAGGGCGTAGGCGTGACGTTGCCTTCACCTTCAGAGCATTGTACTATCTGTTTGAGTTGGATGGAGAAACAATGACCAGATGGTGAAACGATTCAGTCACGGGGACCCTGGTAACGAGAGCAGATTCAACTTGTTAGACATTACGTTTGCCATAGTAACCGTTGAAGAGAATCAATATTCCATTTCCACCGTCGATTTAAACGGACAACAACTCTCTAACATCTTTACTGCAAGACATTTATCGCCTTTTTCTTTACACGACTTTAAGTTTGGACCATTAAGAACCGTATCACATGTGGCGCCACATTCACCAGAGAAACAGTTTTATGTAGAGCTGTGGTTTGCTCCCCCTGCTGGCCTAAATACTGCCCTGGCTGTTATACCCTGTCCAGTCGCTAAACGGACAGCTGCAAGAGGCGATCACGGGCGACTCGACGTTGGCGCAGGCAGTAAACATCAGGGCCATGTAGTGACGAGACGCCCCCTGCCTCTCGCTACTTCCACGGACTATCTCAATGACAAACAACACCACAGTGACCTCCACAGATATCGACCCTGCGGACATCCCTGCACACTCGGCATCTTTACAGCATCTCGGAACTCACACACAGGCATCCCGATGGCAAAACCTGAACACACCAAGAAAAAAACCGAGTCTCTAAAACCGGACTAAACACACACCGGCACCATCCCGATGGCCAAAACCTGAAACACACAAGAAAAACGAGTCTAAACACGACTAAACTACACACAGGCATCCGATGCAAAAACCTTGAACACACAAGAAACCGAAGGTCTAAAACCACGACCTAAAACTCCACACGGATCCCGATGGCACAACCTGAACACACAAGAAACCGAGTCTAAACAGACTAAACTCACACACAGGGCATAACCCCGCATGGCAAAAACCTGAAACACAACAAGAAACGGATTCTAAAACACGACTAAATCACACAGGCATCCCGATTGCAAACCTGGAAATACACAAGAAAAACGAGTCTAAAACACGACTAAACTCCACACACAGGCATCCACCAAAGATGGCAAAAACCTGACAACACACAAGAAAACGAGTCTACACAACGACTAAAACTCACCACACAGGCAATTCCCGATTGGCAAAACTGAAAACACCACACAAGAAGAAGTCATAAAACACGAAACTAGCAAACTCCCACCACAACAGCATCCAGATTGGCAAAAACCCCTGAAACACAACGAAACGAGTCTAAACCACGATAAATCACACACAGGCATCCCGATGGCAAAACCTGAACACCAAGAAACGGTCTAACACACGCACATAAATCACACACAGGCATCCCCCGATGGCAAAACCTAACACAAAAGAAAACGAGTCTAAAACCACGACAAACTCACAACCACAGGCATTCCCGATGGAACAACCTTTGAAACAAAAAGAAAACGAGCTAAAACACTGGACTACAAACTCCACACAGGCCATCCCCATGATGGCAAAACCTGAAACACAAAAGAAAACGAGTCTAAACACGAACTAAACTCCCACACACAGCCATCCCGATGGCAAAACCTGAAACACAAAGAAACGAGTCTAAACCACGACTAAACTCACACACAGGCATTCCCGATGGCCAAAACCTGAAACAAGAAACGAGTCTAAAAACACGACTAAACTACACACACAGATCCCGATGGCAAAACCTGAAACACAAAAGAAACGAGTTCTAAAACACGACTAACTCACCACACAGGCATCCGATGGCAACACCTGAACACAAAGAAACGGTCTAACACACGAGACTAACTCACACACAGGCATCTCCTGATGGCAAAACCTGAACACACAGGAAACACGAGGTCTAAACACGACTAAACTACACACAGGCAAATCCCTCGATTGGAGAGACAAAAACCTGAAACACACAGAAACGAGTCTAAAATACACGACTACTCACACACAGGCATTCCCGATGGCAAACCTGAAACACAAGAAACGAGTCTAAAACACGAACTACCTCACACTACAGACATCCCACGATGGCAAAACCTGAAAACCACACAAGTAAAACAGGAGTCCTAAAACGACTAACTCACACACAGGCCATTTCCCGGATTGGCAAACCTGAAACCACAGCAAGAAAACGAGTCTAACACGATAAACTCACACGACAGCGAGCATCACGAAAGATGCAAAACCTGAAACACAAAAGAAAACGAAGCTACTAAACAGACCCTAAACTCCACAACACCAGCATCCAGATCGGCCAAAAACTGAACAAGCACAAGAAAACGAAGCCCTCTAAAACCACGACTAACTTCATCACACCCCCGAATTGCGCAAAACCTCGCAACACAAAACCGAACAACGAGTCTAAAACCACGACTAAACTCCAAACCACACACGCATCCGATGGCACAAACCTGAAAACACAAAAGAACACGAGTCTAAAAACACGACTACACTCTACACAAAACGGCACTCACCCAACAGATTACGGCAACACCTTGAAACAACACAAGAAACGAGACGCTCCAACAAACGACTAACTAACGACCAGCGCAATCCCGATGAGTCAAAACCTGAAACACAGAAAACGAGTTCTACAACACGACTAAAGCTCCCACCACACAGGCTATTACCCGGATGGCAACAACCTGAAACACACAAGAAACCCACGTTCGTCAACCAAAACAACGGACGTACCACCACCCCTACGACACACAGGCATCAACCCCGGATTGGCAAAACCTGAAAACAAGAACGACCGTTACTAAAACACGACGTAAAACTCACACACAGGCATCCCCAGACTGGCAAAACCTGAAACACACAAGAAACAACGAGTTCTAAACACGCACTATAAACTCACCACCAAGACAGCGCGCGATCTCCCGATGGCAAAACTTGCAACACCACAAGAAAACTAGTCTAAACCAACGACTCAAACTCACACACAGGACCCGATGGCAAAACCTGCCCAAACACACACAGAAACCGAGTCCTCTAAACACGGACTAAACTCACACACCAGGCGATCCCGATGGAAAACCTGAAACGACTCAGAAACAGAGAACTAGTACAAACACGGATCCATCTTAAAAATGTGCCACATTAAACGGTCAAAAATGATTCAGCATATGAGGAAAACAGAAGACACAAACCCAAACTGCGTCCTCCCCGGATTCCAGCCTTCAGTTTCTCGAGTTCAGTCACTGACGAGTGGGGCTGCTCTGCTGCCATGGCTTGTGGTGTGGGCGAGTACGACCTTTTTTAGATGTTTGTGAAGTGTTAGTGGTACCGATTCTGGATGCGTTTTGCGCGTTTTTGTAATAACTCACCGATACTCAACGGCAATTGAGGACCTCTTCTCACCAGAGGTAACCAACTCGATACCTCTTGAAAACATCGGTACTGTATATTTGATCGAAATATATTTGCCTGACATATGTTCTGTTGGGCTTCAAATCATGGTCGTTTGGTAATAAATTATGCCAGGTGGTGTTCTAATTCTGCAACGGTGTAGTGCGTTCATGTTAGGTAATCTTCTGACTGTGATTTCGGCCGTATTGTCACACTAAACTCACCGATCTCGCGGTTGAGGATCTTTCTCCTCTCTGTTTCCCAAAGGTCCTCGATCACTTTGAGATCGGCGTGGAAAAGGCGTAAGTCACCAAGACTCGCCGCCGCTCTATACGTCACAAACTCCTACCCTCTCGCTCCTGACTGTCACCGCCCACAATAGATTGTTAGGCGACTCCTCCCTGGACCACATCAGAACGGAAGAGTAACAATCATGGAAGTTTAAACCACTCACCGGAGCGCCAGACACTCAGTCCGCTTTACGAATACAGTCAAAAACCACGACCAGGCTTTGATTTGGAACTGATTCTGTAGTGTTGCCCTGTAGGACGAAGCGCTCCTCACCGCTGTTATAGAATGCTAGTGCAACAGTATTAAGTGTAGCATACTGTATGTTGCACTTTAGGGCGCTCTCACATGTTATAGGTGTTAGTATTACCTAGTGTCACAGCCACTGTTTGTGTGCCTTTTAGGGGGCGCTCTCAACCTGTTATAGTGTGTTAGTATTAGTGTAGTACTGTTGTTGCCTTTAGGGGCGCTCTCACCTGTTATAGTGTGTTAGTACTTTAGGTCATGTAGTTAACTGTTGTTGCCCTTTAGGGAGCGCGCTTCTCAACCTGTTATAGAGTGTATTAGATCATAAGCTGTACGTTACTGTGTGCCTTTAGGAGGGCGCTCTCACCTGTTATAGTGTGTTCAGTATTGGTGTTTGTTACTGTACTGTTGTTCCTTTCAGGGGAGCGCTCTCAACCCTGTGATAGTGTGTTAGTATTAGGCTTGTTAGTATATTGTTGCCATCCAGGGGGCGCTCTCACCTCGTCACCTATAGTTGTGTTAGTATTTAGGGTGTAGTACTGTTGTTGCCTTAGGGGGCGCTCTCACCTTATATAGTGTGTTAGTATCTACGAGATGTAAGCTTACTGTTGTATGCCTTTAGGGGGCGCTCTCACCTTTATCAGCTGTGTTTAGATAGGTGTATTACTTTGATTGCCTTAGGGGCGCTCTCACTGCTCTATAGTATGATTAGTATTAGGACAAGTAGAATACTGTTGTTGCCTTTAGGGGCGCTCTAACACCTCGTCGTACTAGACCTTGTGCTTAGTATTAGGGTGTAGTAACACTGTCCTGTTGTGCCCTTTAAGGGGGCGCTCTCCACCTGTCGCTTAGTGTAGTAGTATTACGGTGTCAGTACTGTTGTTGCCTTTAGGGGGCGCTCCTCACCTGCATACTAGTGTAGTTAGTCATTAAGGTGTCCAACGTACATTTGTTGCCTTTAAGGGGGCGCTCTCACCTGTTATAGCCGTTAGGTTAGGTATTATTTGTTGCCTGTAGGGGCGCTCCTCACTCTGCCAGGCAGATAAGAATCCACGAGGTTCTATATTTTGGGCCTTCGATGAAAACAAGCTAGCTGCTTGATGTCGCATGAGCGGCACTATCCCCTCAGACACCTCCAGACCTCCAACGAGCACCCATCTTAAAGAACATATAGCTCCGTTTAACACATACATCTCACATATCCCTTTAAGAAACAATTAAATATCCTTTAACAAACATCTAAACTATCCCTATAAAGACACATTAATATCCCTGAACCAAAACAATAAATTATCCCTTTTAAGGAAAACATTTAATATACCCCATTAAGAAAACATAATAAATACCCCTTTACACAAACAAATTAAATATCTCTTTAACAAACATAAAACATCCTTCAACAAACATTAATTCTTTAACAATACATTAAATATCCCATACAAAACATAAAAATATCCCTTTTAACAAACATAAATATCCCTTTAAGAAACCACATTTTATACCTCCTTTAAACAACAATCTAAACTACTCCCTTAAGAAACATTAAATATCCTTTAACAAAACATTAAATATTCCCTTAACAAAAACAATTTAAAATATCACCTTTAAGAACTTAGATAACCCTTAAGAACAATATAAAAATAATCCCTTATAAACAACATTAAATATCCTTTAACAAACATTAAATATCACCTTTAAACAAACATCTAACATATCCCTTTAAAGAAACATTAAATATCCCTTTAACAAACATTAAAATAATCCCTTTAAGGAAACAACTTAAATTATCCCTTAAACAAACATAATAAATATTCCCAATCTTACCACCACAAACATAATATCCCATTAGAACACATACCTAAATTACCCTTTAACGAAACATATAAATATCCAATTTAACAAACAATTACACGAATACTCCCTTTAAGGAATCATAAATATACCCTAATTACAAAACAACATTAAAATACCCTTTAACCAAACATACTACTATATCCTTTAAGAATACATTAAAATACTACCCATTAAACAAACCATATAATAACTCCCTAACTTAAAGAAACATTAAAATACCCTTATAAGAACACATTAAAATCCCTTTACCAAACAATTAAATATCCCTTTAAGAAACATAAACTATCCCATGACAAACCATTAAATATCCCTTTAAGCAAACACATTTAACCATATGCCCATCCCTAAAGGAAACAATTACAAATATCCCTTACCACAAACATTAAATATCCCTTTAAGAAACATTAAATACCCCTATAAGAAAACCATTAAATTCCCTTAACAAACATTAACATATCCCTTTTACAGAAACATTAACATACCCCTTTAAGAAACATAAATATCACATTTAACAAAACAATTTAAACTATCCCTCTTAAAGAAACAATTAAATATACCCAATATGAAACAAACACATACATATCATGTTAACAAACATCCTAACTATCCCTTTAACAAACATTAAATATCCCTTTAAGAAAACATTTAAATACCTTTTAAGAAACATTAAAGATATCTTTAACACACATTAAAGTATCCCATTAAGAACACTTATACCCTCTTAAGAACGATTAAATACCCAATACTTAGAAACAATACAATAATCCCTCTTAACAAACATTAAATATTTCCTTTTAAGACCCAACATTAAGATTCCCTTTAACAAACAATTAAATATCCCTTTAGAAACCATTAAATACACCCTTTAAGAAACATTAATATCCCTTTAAGAACATTAATTAACCCTTAAGGAAACATTAAAACTATCCCTTTAACAAACATTAAAATACTCCCTTTTAACAAACATTAAATATCCTATTAACAAACACTTAAAATACCCTTAAGAAACATTAACATACCCCATATATAACAACATTAAATATCCCTTAAGAACATTAAATACCCCTTGTAACAAACATTAAATATCCCTTTACAGAAACACTTAAATACCCTAATAACGAAACATTAAAATATCCCTTTCAAACAAACATTAAAAATAATCCTTTAACAAACATTAATATTACCCTTTACACACAACACTAAATAATCCTTTAACAAACATTAAATCATCCTTTAAGAAACATAAATATCCCTTTAAGAAGAACATTAAATATCCCTTTAACAAACATTAAATATCCCTTTAAGAAACATAAATATCACTTTAAACCAAACATTAAATATCCCTTTACACAAACATTAAAATCATCCCTTTAAGAAACTTAAATTATCCCCTTTAACAAACATAAATATCCTTTAACAAACATTAAATATCCTTAAGAAACCATTAAAACTATCCCATAACAAAACATATACCAAATACTCCCTTTAAGCAACATACAATAACTCCCTTTAAGAAACATTAAACATCCCTTTTAAAGCAAAACCATTAAAATACCATTTAACAAACCACTTAACCATATCCCTCCTAACAACATTAAATATCCCTTAAAACAATCATAAATACCTCCCTTAACAAACATTAAATATCCCTAAAACATAGACATTATCCCTAAGAAAACATTAAATACCCCTTTCAAGAAACATTAAA
Source organism: Neogobius melanostomus (assembly GCA_007210695.1). Taxonomy (NCBI): domain Eukaryota; kingdom Metazoa; phylum Chordata; class Actinopteri; order Gobiiformes; family Gobiidae; genus Neogobius; species Neogobius melanostomus. The sequence continues at coordinate 11,307 of VHKM01001246.1, read as the reverse complement.
TATCCTTTAACACAACATTAAATTATCCCTTTTAACAAACGATTAAAATCCCTATAACAAACACATTAAATATCCCTTTAAGAAAACATTTCAAAATATCCCTTTTAAGAAACATTACAATATCCTTTTAATAAACAATTACAATACCCCTTAAGAAACATATAAAATCCCTTTAACATATCCTTAAAATATCCTTAACATATCCTAACATATCCTTAATATATCCTTAAATTATCCTTAAACATATCCTTAACATATCCTTAAATATCCTTAAATACATTAAAAATAATCCCTTTAAACAAACAATTAAATATCCCTTAAGAAACATTAAATTATCCTTTTAACAAACATTAATTCCCTTTAACAACATTAAATATCCCTTTAAAAACCATTAAATACCCCTTCTACAAAACATTAAAACTACCCAACCGAAAACACCTAACTTCCGTCCTTAACAAAGCATAAAATACATCCTTAGAAACAACTTAAATATCCCCTTTAACAAACCATTAAAATATTCCCTTTAAACAAACATTAAATATCCCTTTAAACAACATTGAATATCCCTTTTACAGAAACAATTTACAAATATCCCTTAAGAAACATTAAAATACCCCTTTAAGAAAACATTAATATCCCTTAACAAACATTAAATCATCCCATCATTAACAAACAATATAAATATCCTTTAAGAAACATTAACCCATACTATCCCTTTAAACAACATTAAACTAATCCCTTTAACAAAACATTAATATATCCCTATTAAACAAACATAAATACCCCTTTAAGAAACATTAAATACCCCTTTAAGAAACATTAAATACCCCTTTAGAAACATTAATACCCCTTTAGAAACATTTAAATACCCTTAACAAACATTACAACTATCCCTTTAACAAACATTAAATATCCCTTTAACAAAACAATTAAAATCATCCCTCTTAGAAACATAACAATAACCCCTTATAAAACATATAATATACCAATTAACACACATTAAACTATCGCTTTAACAAAACATTAAATATACCCTCTTAACAAAACATTTAAATACCTATCCCAACATTAAAATACCCTAATTAAGAACCAATTAATACTCCCTTTAAGAAAGCATTTAAATATCCACTTAAGAAACCATCTAAATCATTCCTTAAGAAAACATTAAAATACCCCTTTAAGGAAACATTAAAATCCCTTTAACAAACATTAAATTATCCCTTTAACAAACATTAAAAATTCCCTTTAACAACACACTTAAATATTCCCTTTAAGAAAAACATTAAATATCCCTTTAAGAAACATAAATATCCTAAGAAACATTAAATACCCCTTTAAGAATACTTAAATACCCCACAGAACATTAAATATCCCTTTAACAACATTAAATATCCCTTTAAGAAACACTTAAAATACCCATTAATAACCCAAACATAAAATCCCTTTAAGAAAACATTCTAATATCCCTCTTATAGAAACATAAATACCCTTCACAGCAAACATTTAAATACCCCTTTAAACAAACGGTAATACCCCTTTAGACAAACGGTAAAATCCATGTATAATTACAGGTAAATGTCAGGAACTAGGGCTGAACAATACATAAAATAAAAATAAATTACCAGTACTAACATATACCTTTGGTTCTTTGGCACAAGATACCTGAACGTACTCTTTCCCCAAGATACTAAAATATTTGTCTAGAAAACCAGAAAACCATGGGAAACAAATAATGTGAGGCGATCTCACATTCTTACAACATCAGGTTCATCTGCAGGAAATGTGAGGCAAATGCGGAATAAATTTGTGGATATGAAAGTGCTGGGACAAAAGAACACCTAAAAAATTGCTTGAATGAAACAGGCAAAAAATAGAGAAACTAATAGTTTTTAAAAATTAGCAAAAATTAGTGAAAAAATACAGACAAAATATAAAAATAAAATTGGGCACAAAAAAAAATAAATTAAAAAAAACAATAAATTACAATAAATAAAGGACATAATCCTGACTTGAAGCTGAACAACATGAAAGTCATTTCCTTTAATCCGTGTCCCTAAGACCAAACCACGGGACATCTAAACTTGTATTCTAAGGTTTCGAGAGTGTTCGGAATTTGCCTTTCACTTTAATTGAACTGGTCGTCACCGTTTCCACTTCGAGATCTACAAGGTTTGAGAAGTTTTGGGTATCTTCTGTTTTATTTTAATTTGACTGAGGTGTAGTTTACTCCTGAAGATTCTAAAGGTTAGAGAGTGTTGGAAAGTTTTTTGCTTTACTTTAATTTTGACTGGTACTAGTTTAACTTGGATCTAAAGGTTTGAGAGTGTTGGTTTATTGCTTTACTTTATATTGACTGGCTGTAGTTTTACACTTGGATCTAAGAGCCACCGAGTGTTTAGAGTTTTGCTTACTATTAAATTTGACTGGCAACACTGTAGTTTAACTTGGCACTCTAAAGGTTTGAGAGTGTTTGGGTTTCTTGCTTTAACTTTAATTTGACTGGACTTAGTTTAACTTGATCTAACAGCGTAATTAGAGACAGTGTTGGGTTTCTGCTCTTACTTTAAATTTGACTCGCGTGTAGTTTAGAACTTGGATCTAAAGTCTTTGAGAGTGTTTTCGGTTATTTGCTTTACTTTAATTTGCAGCTGGACTGCTAGTTTAACCTTGGATCTAAAAGGTAATCTTGAGAAAGTGTTTCGAGAGTTAATTTGCTTTACTTAATTTGACGCGGTGTAGTTTATACTTGGATCTAAACGGTTTGAGAGTGTTGGGTTTTGCTTTACTTTAATTTGACTGCTTGTGAGTTTAACTTGGATCTAAAGGTTTGAGAATAGTTTCGGTTTTGCTTTACTTTAAATTTGACGGGACTGTAGGAATTAATTGGATCCCTAAAAGGTTTGCAGAGTGTTTGGGCTTTTTGCTTTTACTTTAATGTTGAATGGCATGTAGATTTACCACTTGGATTCTAAAGGAGAGTGTTTGGGTTTCTGCTTACTTTAAATTGACAGGGTGTAGTTTAACAATGGAACCAAGATACCAAAGGTTGAACCGATAGTTTCCAAGGTTTTGCTTTACTTTAATTTGACTGGTTTGTAGTTTAACTTGGATCTAAAGGTTTTGAGAGTGTTTGGGTTTTTGTCTTTACTTTAATTCTGACGGGTGTAGGTTAATTTGGATCTCAAAGGTGACGAAGTAGTTTGTGGTTTCTTGCTTTAACTTTAATTTGACTGGTGTAGTTTTATAACGTTGGATCATAAAGGTTTGAAGTGTTTGGCGTTTTTCGCTTACTAATAAGTTGACGGGTGTTAGTTTTAACTGATCAAAGGCTTTTGAGCTGTATATGCAGGTTTTGCATTCTACTTAAATTTTGACGAGACGAGCATTTAACTGGATCTAAGGGTTTGAAAGAGTGTTAAATGGGTTTTTGCTTTACTTAATTTGACTGGTGTAGTTTAATGGATCTAAAGGTTCTGAGGTGTTTTTGGGTTTTGCAATTACTTATAATTTGACTGGTGCTAGTTTAACTTGGATCCTAAAGGTTTAGATAGTTTTGGTTTTTGCCTTACTTTAATTTGACGGGTGTATTTTAACTTGGATCTAAGGTTGAGGTGTTTGGGTTTCTTGCTTTACTTTATTGCGGTGTTAGTTTCAACTTTTGATCTAAAGGTTTGAGAGTGTTTCGGGTTATTGCTTTACTTTAAATCTTGACGGTATAACTGTAGTATAATTGAGAATCTAAAGTTTGAGAGGTTGGGTTTTGCTTTACTTTAATTTGACTGGTGTAGTTTAACTTGGATCTAAAGGTTGAGAGTGTTTGGGTTTTTGCTTTAATTAATTTTGACGAGTGGTACGACTATATAAAACTTGGATCTAAATGTATGAAGATAGTTCGTTATTAGCATTACTTTAAATTTGACGGGTGTAGTTTTAACTTGGATCTAAACGGATATGAGATAGTTTGAAGGTTTTGCTTTACTATAATTATGACTCGGTGTAGTTTAATTTGAGAATCTAAAGGTGAGAGTGTTGGGTTTTCTGCTTTACTGTTAATATTGACTGGTGAGTTTAACTTGGATCTAAAAGAGTTTGAGATAGTTTCGGTTTTTGCTTTACTTCTAATTTGCACTGGTTGTAAGTTTTAATTTGATCTAAAGGTTTGAGAGTGTTTGGGTTTTGCTTTACTTAATTTTGACGGGTGTAGTTTACTTGGATCTAAGGTTTGAGATAGCGGTTGAGATAGTTCGGTTCTTGACTTTACTTTAATTGACGGGTAATGTTCATCCTTACACTTCCGGATACTAAGGTTTGAAGAGTGTTTCAAGATTTGCTTACTTAATTTGACGGGTGTATTTAATTTGGATGCTAAAGGTTGAGAGTGTTGGGTTTTGCTTTACTTTAATTTGACCGGGATTGTAAGTTAACTTGGATCTAAAGGCTTTGAGAGTGTTTGGGTTTTTGCTTTACTTTAATTGAAACTGGAATGATAGTTTAATTGGCTCTAAAGGTTTGACCGATAAGATTAGTTTCGTTTGCTTTAACTATAATTTACTGGTGTAGTTTAAATTGGCATCTAACAGGTTTGAGAGTGTTTGCCGGTATTTTTGCTTTATTAATTAACCTTTGACGGGTGTAGATTAACCTTGGATCTAAATGTTTGAGATAGTCGGTTTTGCTTTACTTTAATTGACGGGTGTAGTTTCACACTTGGATCTATAAGGTTGAGATAGCTTTGGGTTTTGCTTTACTTTTAACTTTTGACTGGTGAGATTTAATTGGATTCTTAAAGGTTGAGAGTGTTTGGGTTTTCTTACTTATTTGACTTGTAGTTAACTTGGATCTTAAGGTTGAAGATAGATTTCGGTTTTTGCTTTACATTATACTTGAATGAGCGTAGATTTAATTTGGATCTAAAGGTTTAGAGTGTTTGGGTTTTTGCTTTTACTTTTAATTTGACGGGTGTAAGTTTAACTTGGATCTAAAATGGTGAGATAGTCGGTTTTTGCTTTACTTTAATTTTGACGGGTGTAGATTTAACTTGGATCTAAAGGTTTGAGATGGTTTTCGTTTTTAGCCTTTTAACTTTTAATTTGACGGGTGTAGTTAATTTGGATCTAAAGGTTTGAATGCAGTGTATGAAGGTTTTTGCTTTACTTTCAATTTGACGGGTCTAGTTAACTTGGATTCTAAGGTTTGAGCAGTGTGAGCGTTTCTTTAGCTTACTTCTAACTATTTAGACTAAGGTGTAGTTATAATTTGGATCTAAGGTGAGAAGTTCGGTTTCTTGCTTTACTTATTGCTGGTGATAGTATTAATGATTCTAAAGGTTGAGAGTGTTGGCCTTTTGTTACTTCTAATTCGACTGCGTTGTAGTTTAATTCTGGAATCATCAAAGGTTTGAGAGTGTGGTTTTGCTTTACTTTAATTTGACGGCGTGTAGTTTAACTTGGATTCTAAAGGTGAGAATAGTTATCGGTTTTTGCCTATTACTTTAATCTTGGGACTGGTGTAGTTTAACTTGGATCTAAAGGTGAGATAGTTTCGGTTTTTTGCTTTACTTTAATTGATGTGATTTAAGTTCTAACTTGGATCTAAAGGTTTGAGAAGTGTTTGGGTTTTGCTTTAACTTTATTTGACCTGGTGTAGCTCTAACTCCCTGAAGATAGCCTAAGGGTTGACGATAGTTTCGGTTTTTGCTTTACATCTTAAATATTGAACTGGTGTACGTCTAACTTGGACTAAAGCGTTTGAGAGTGTTTGGGTTTCTTGCTACTTTATTACGGAGTGTAGTTAACTTAGGATCTTAAAGGTTGAGAGTGTTTGGCGTTTTTGCTCTTACTTAATTCGACGGTGTAAGCTTAAAACTTTGGATCTAAAGGTTTGAGATAGTTTCGGTTGTTGCTTTACTTTCATTAGAACTGGTGTAGCTTTAACTTGGATCTAAAGGTTTGAGATAGTTTCGGTTTTTGCTTTACTTTAATTTGACCCTGGTGTAGTTTAACTTGGATCTTAAAGGTTTGAGTGTTTGGCAGTTTGCTTTACTTTAATTGCACTGGTGTAGTTTAACTGAATCTAAAGATTTGAGAGTAGTTTGGTTATTGCTTTACTTTATTTGACGGTGTAGTTTAACTTGGATCTAAAGTTTTGAGATAGTTTCGGTTTTTGCTTTACTTTAATTTCACGGGTGTAGTTTAACTTGGAATCTAAAGGTTTGAGAGTGTTTGGGTTTTTGCTTTCTGTTAATTTGACTGGTGTTAGTTTAACTTGGATCTTAAAGGTTTGAGAGTGTTTGGGTTTTTTGCTTTACTTTAATTTGAACTGGATTGTAATAGTTTCAACTTGGATCTAAAGGTTTGAGCGTGTTGCCGGTTTTGCTTACTTAATTTGACTGGTGTCCGTTTAACATTGGATCTAAAGGTTTGAGATAGTTTCGGATGTTTGCTTTACTTTAATTTGACGGCTGTAGTAACTTGAGATACTAAAGGTTTGAACGAGTCGTTCGGTTAATTTGCTTTACTTTATTGACGCGGTGTAAGTTTAATTGGATCTAAAGGTCTTCGAGAGATGTTTGAGGTTTTTGCATACTTCATTAGAACTGGTGTAGCTTTAACTTGGATCTAAAGGTTTGAGATAGTTTCGGTTTTTGCTTTACTTTAATTTGACCCTGGTGTAGTTTAACTTGGATCTAAAGGTTTGATGAGTGTATTGGCCGTTTATGCTTATAACTTTTAATTGACTGGTGTAGTTCTCAAACATTGGATCTAAACGGTTTGAGATAGTTTTAGGCTTTTCTGCTTTATTTAATTACTCGGATGTAAGTAAACTTGGATCTAAGGTTTGAGATAGTTTCGCGCTTTTTGCCTATTACTTATCCTTACGGCTGTAGTATTAATTTAGGATTTAAAGTATTGAGAGTTGTTTGGGTTTTGCTTTACTTTAATTTACTGGATTGTACAGTTTAACTTGGATTCTAAGGGTTTGAGATAGTTTCGCGTTTTTGCTTTACTTTAACTTTGAACGGGTGTAGGTTTAATTTGGGATCTAAAGGTTTCGAGGAGTGTTCCTGTGCTTCTTGCTTTACTTTAATTGAACTGGTGATAGTTAACTTGGATCTAAAGGTTTGAGAGTGTTTGGGTTTTTCCGCTTTACTTTAATCTTGCTGTGATAGTTTCTAATATGGATCTACAAGGTTTGAGATAGTTTCGGTTTTTGCTAATTCTTTAATTTTGCGGGTGAGTTTACATTTGGATCTAAGGTTGGAGTGTTTGGGTTTTGCTTTACTTTTTAATTTGACGGGTGTAGTTTTAACTTGGAATCTAAAGTGAGATTAGTTTCCGGTTTTTGCTTTACTTTAATTTGACGGGTGTAGTTTAACTTGATCTAAAGGTCGAGAGTGTTTCGGGTTTGCTATTACTTTAATTGACTGGTGTAGTTAACTTGCATCTAAAGGTTTGAGATAGTTTCGGTTTTTGTTACTTTAATTTGAACTGTGTTAGTTTAATTTGGATCTTCTAAAAGGTTTGAGATAGTTTCGGCTTAATTCTGCTTACATTTAATTTGACTGGTGAGTATTATGGATCTAAAGAGATTGAGATAGTTTCGGTGCTTTACTTTAAATTTGAACTGTGTAGTTTTAATTTGGATTCTAAAGGGTTGAGAGTGTTTGGGTTTTGCTTTACTTCTAATTCTGCGGGTGTAGTTTTAACTTGGGATCTCACCAGGTTTGAGATAGTTTCGGGTTTTTTGAACTTTACTTTAATTTGACTGGTGTAGTTAATTTGGATCTAAAGGTTTGAGGTGTTTGGGTATTTGCTTACTATATGTTGACGGTGCTAGTTTAAACTTGGCATCTAAAGGTTTGAGATAGTTATCCGGTTTTTGCCTTTACTTATCTTGACGGGTGTAGTTTTAAACCTTGGGATCTTAAAGGTTTGAAGAGTGTCTCGGTTTTTGCTTACTTAACTTGATGGGTGTAGTTAATTTGGATCTAAAGTTTCGAGATAGTTTCGGTTTGGCATCTACTTTTAATTTGACTTGGTGTAGTTTACACTTGGATCTAAAGGTTTGAGAAGTGTTTCGGTTTTTTGCTTTACTTAATTTGACTGGTGTAGTTTAATTGGATCTAAAGTTTTGAGAGTGTTTGGTTTTTGCTTTACTTTAATCTTGACTGGATCGTAGTTTAACTTGGACTAAAGGTTTGAGCGTTAGTTTTCCGGTTTTTGTTTACTTTAATTTGACTGGTGTAGTTTAATTTGGATCTAAAGGTGAGATGTTTGGGTTTTTGCTTTACTGTTAATTGACTGCTGTAGTTTAACTGGAATCTAAAAGGTTTGAGATGTTTCGGGTTTTTGCTTTACTGTTAATCCTTGACTGTGTAGTTTAACTTTGAATCTAAAGGTTTGAGAGTGTATTGGGTTTTGCTTTATTTAATTTGACTGGTGTAGTTAACTTGGATCTAAGGTTTGAGGATAGTTGGGTTTTTGCTTTAACTTTAATTGACTGGTGTAGCGTTAACTTGGATCTAAAGGTTTGAGAGTGTTTGGTTTTTGCTTTACTTTAATTTGACGGTGAGTTAATTGGATCTAAAGGTTCGAGAGGTTTTGGGTTTTTGCTTTACTTAATCTTGACGGGGCTTTAACTTGACTCTAAAGGCTATGAGAGGTTTGGGTTTCTGTTCTTTACTTTAATTTGACTGGTGTAGTTAATTTGATCTAAAGGTTTGAGAGTGTTTGGGTTTTTTGCTTTACTTTAATTTGACTGTGTTAGTTTAACTGGAATCTAAAGGTTTGGATAGGTTTGCGGTTTTCTTGCTTTACTTTAATATTGACTCGTTATGTAGTTTAACTTTGGATCTAAAAGGAATTTGAGATAGTTGTCGGTGACTTACTTTAATATGACTGTGTAAGTTTACTGGATCTAAAGGTTCTGAGATAGTTCGTTTCTGCTTTACTCATTTGGACTGTGTAGAATTGAATTGGACCTAAGTATTGAGATAGTTTCGGTTTTTGCTTTACCTTATTGACGGGGTTGTAGCTTTAAGCTTGGTCTAAAGGTTTGAGAGTGCTATTGGGTATTTTGCTTTACTTTAATTTGACGGCGTGTAGTATTTACTTCGCGATCTAAAGGTTGAGAGTGTTTGGTTTTTTGCTTACTTTAATTTGACGTGTAGTTAACTTGGACTAAGTTTGAGAGTGTTTGGGTTTTTGCTTTACTTAATTACCTGGCTGTAGTTTAATTTATCTAAGGCTAATTTGCAGAGTGTTTGGTTTTTTGATTACTTTACTTTAATTGACGCTGTACGTTTAACTTGAATCTAAATGTTGAGATAGTTTGGGTTTTGCTTTAACTTTATTTGAAACCCGCGGATTGTAGTTTAACTGGATCTAAAGGTTTGAGATAGTATTCGTCTTATGCTTTACTTAATTTACGGGTGTAGTTTACATTGGGATCTATTAAAGTTCTGAGATGTTTCGGATTTGCATTGACTCTTAATTGACTGCGTGTAGTTTAATTGATCTAAAGTTGAGAGCTGTTTGGGTTTTTGCTTACTTTATTGACGGGTTAGTTAACTTGGATCTAACGGTTGAGATAGTATTCGTTTTTGCTTTACTTAATTGAACGGGTGTAGTTTAACTTGGATCTAAAGGTTGAGAGTGTTTCGGTTTTTGCTTTACTAATTTGACTGTGCTAGTTAATTTGGTTAAACAGGTTGAGATAGTTTCGGTTTTGGCTTACCTTTAATTTGCTGAAGTGTAGTTTAACTTGGATCTAAGGTTAAGAGTTTTCGTGTTTGCTTTACTTTAATTTGACTGGTGTAGTTTAACTGGATCTAAAGGGAGAGTGTTTTGGGTTTTTGCGCTTTTACTTTAATTTGACTGGTGTAGTTTAACTTGGATCTAGGTTTGACGATAGTTTCGGGTTTCCTGCTTTACTTTAATTTGACTGGACTGTAGTTATTTGGATCTAAAGGTTTGAGATGTTTGGGTTTATTGCTTTCACTTTAAGTTTAGGACGGTGTAGTTTAACATGGTCTATAAGAGTTTGAGAGTGTATATGGGTTTTTGCTTACTTTAATCTGGACTGCAGATGTAGTTACTTGCATCTAAAGGTTGAGAGTGTTTGGTTTTGCTTTACTTATTGACGGACGCGTAAGTTTAACTTGATCTAAAGGTTTTAGAGTGTTTGGTTTTTGCTTTACTTTAATATTGACTGTGTTAGTTAATTTGATCTATAAGATTGAGAGGTTGGGTTTCGCTTTTACTTTAATTGGACTGTGTAGCTTAACTTGGATCTAAGGTTTGAGATAGCTTTGGGTATTTTCTTACTTAATTTGACGGGGTGTAGTTTAATTTGGAAAATCTAAGTCTTGAGATAGTTTCGGTTTTTGCTTTACTTAATTTGACTGGTTGTAGTTTAATTTGGATCTAAGTTTGGATGTATTGGGTTTTGCTTACTTTAATTTGACTGGTGTCAGTCCTTAACTTGGATTCTAAAAGGTTTGAGATAGTAATTCGGTTTTTGTTACTAATTAATGACGTTAGTTAACACTTGGATCTAAAGTTTCTTTGAGATAGTTTCGGTTTTTGCTTACTTTAATTTGAACTGGTGTAGTTTAATTGGATCTAAAGGTTTGAGAGTGTTTGGTTTTTGCTTTACTTTATTTTGAACTGGTGTAGTTTAACTTGGATCAAAGGAATTCGAGTGTTTCGTTTTTGTTTACTTTATTTGACGGGTGTAGTTAACTTGGATCTAAGGTTTGAGATGTGGTTTTGCTACTTTAATTGACGGTGTAGTTTATTTGATCTAAAGGTTTGAGAGTTTTGAGGTTTTTGCTTTACTTTAACTTTTGACGGGAGTGTAGTTTAACTTGATCTAAAGGTTTGAAGAGTGTTGTGTTTTGCTTATAATTGACTGAGTGAGTTAATTGGATCTAAAGGTTTGAGAGTGTTTAGGGTTTTTTTGCTTACTTTAATTTGACTTGGTTAGTTTAACTTGGAATCTAAAGGTTTGAATAGTTTGGGTTTTTGCTTTACTTTAATTTGCTTGGTGTGTTAACTTTGGATTCTACCAAGGTTTTTCGAGAGGTCCTTGGGTTTTTGCTTTACTTTAATTTGATGGTGTAGGTTTAATTTGACTAAAGGTATTGAGGTGTTCAGGTTTTTGCTTTACTTTATTTGACTGTGTAGTTTAATTGGATCTAAAGGTTTGAGAGTGTTGAGTTTTTGCTGTTACTTTAATTTGACTTCGTAAGTTAACTTGGATCTAAGGTTTGAATGATAGTTTCGGTTTTTGCCCTTTACATTTTAA